>APFE031229905.1:57989-86372 GCA_000404065.3 Pinus taeda
TTTTTTTGAACCCTATACTAGGTTGGGCGGACCTACCTATGGTTTTGTGCATGATTTTCGCACATGGTTTTGGATGCTTTGACATGTATAAATATGTATTGTAACATTGAAAGGAACATAATGAAAGATCAAGCTGGTAGTCCCAGTTTTGGGATCCAGGGGAAAATCTTCGTGTATATGTGTTATGCTCTCGCATTGTTTATTTCCTGTGTTTTAGAATTTGTATGTAGGTAATTTCTGTACGGGGTTAAAACCTACAACATGAGGTGGTAAGACTGTGCTACTTTCATTTAGTCACATGGCCAGACTGCAAGTGTATGGATTCAAGAGACTGCCATTTACCTTTCCTGGGAAGGGTTCTCCATTTAACTTGACCAACTGTACCACTCCTTCGTCGGTAATCTCCTTAATGACATAAGGCCCTGACGAGTGCATCCTGAATTTTCTGTGGAATTTATCAAACTTAATATCATACGACAAAACAAGATTATTTACCTTAAATGTGTGCAACTTGATGTGTCGATCATGCCATGCCTTTTCATGCTACTTTTGGACCTGTTGATGAAATCCAACAAAAAATCTTTCTTCTTTGAGCTCATCTAGCTGCGGGAGCCTTTCTTTTAGGGGTCAGTGATTCGTCACACCTGTGAGCGCTGCTATGCATAGACTAGGCATGACATATTCCATATGCATTATGGCTTCCACACCATAGACAAGCCTAAAAGGGGTTTGTCCCATCAACTTCTTGCATGTCGTTCGATAAGCCCACAATACTTCAGGTATGTGTAGGTCCCAACCACTTCGCTGAAAATTGCAAACCTTGGTCAGCACATTTTGAAGCACTTTGTTGAATGCCTCCACTATCCCGTTAGCCTGCGGGTGATAAGGTTTGCTCTTCTAGTGATATACCTTAAATTCCTCCATTAGTGCATTGATCATCTCATTCAGGAAGTGCATACCACAATCACTCATCAAGATCCTTGGACATCGAAATCGCGTCAGTACATGCTAAAAGAGGAACTTTGCGGCCATCGTGCCCATGCAATCTTTCACTGGTTGTGCTTCTTCCCAACGAGTGAAATACTCCGTCGCAGTGATAATGTACCTTGCTCCTGTCTTCCCTTGTGGCTGAATGGGTCCTACAAAATCTATCGCCCACTTCTCGAAGGGTTGCAACGATTCAAAGGCATTTCATCCCTTCGGGGTGGCCTATCTGTTCTTTGACATACATCACATGCCTTTCAATATGTTTTTGAATCCTGATGAAGGGTTGGCCACCACAACCCGACGCGTAGAATCTTCTGTACAATTTCTCTCCCTGCATAATGTCCTCCCGTGGTGCCCCCATGAGCATCCGTGAGGATGCTAGCAATGATGGAGAAATCTGCCACGCGCACCACTAATTCCTTCTTTTGCTGGACAGAGTATCCTTCCAGCGGAGTTCTTGTTGTTAGGAAGTGTATTATATCTTCAAAATGACCATTCGCGACACGCACTACAAATAGCTATGCGTCAGGCAATCCTTCTTCCAAGTTAGTAGGTTCCTCCCCTGTTTCGATGTGTGATAGATGGTATGGTCCCGCGTTCAATCATCCAGGCTTCACAACAACTTCAAAATCATACTTTTGGAACAATAAGAGCCATCTGTAGATTCACCCCCCAACACAGGCTTATTAACCAGGTACTTCAGTGTGGAGTGATCCGTATCTTTGCGAATTTAGGTTCTGCCTCCGTATCGATGTTCACTTGTTTTGTTTTCACCGACGCGATTATATCAGGGTTCTCAATCTGCGATCCTTGAACCTTGCGGTGGCCTTTTGTTTCTGGAATGCTAATATTCTGCAGATCCTCATCCTCTGCTTCAGTAGTTACATTATAACATTTGAGCGCATGACTCAACAGAGTATCCCATTCAGGCTGAATCAGATCTAAAGGATCACGTGATATCCTAAAGATAGCTTCTTTCACCTCTTGTAGCGCTTCATCAATATTGTCAAACTTGTCCTCAAAACTGAATGTCATCATGAATCCTTTGTGTAGGATATCCCATTCACCTGTCCCATGGTAGATCTCTATTTCAATATACCAATTCAGTGGGATAACGTCCAGGGTATGACAGAACAGGTGCACCCACTCAGGTTGGGGCTTTTCTCCATAAGCCCGTGTCCATTTGGCCAGATGCACATGCAGATCATTCTACCCATCGTACTTATATGTCAGTCCATATTAGGCTTCCCAAATCATGTTCTCATCATCCTCTTACATTCGTGCCAATCATCAAAGCTTCCCTTGTGCATACCCCACCATCTTGCGGGCGTAGTGCACAGTGCCCAGTCCAAGGCCTAGAAGTGCTACTTTTCTAGTACCTCCCTTTCAAATGCATCCAAAAAGATATCTACATCATTTAGACCATCATAAATAGGCAGATTTCTTACCTCTGACGACACATAATGCATCGACCAGGTCATCATGTTGCAATTCAACGCAGTTACTTCGTGTAACCGATTCTGTCAATGTTCTATTTCTTCGTCGGAGTCCGAAGTGCAGGAGCTCTCGCGATCCCACGTAATCCGTCCATCCGTGGTGGGATTCACCTAGTCTTGGTCCCATGATGTTACATTATAGATATTAATAGTCCAGTTCATCATCACTCTCATAATCACGATCAAGTTCAGTATAGCGAGATCCTTCAGCGGGATCGAGGGGTATTTTTACGCGCAACAATTTGTTCTTAAAGATCATCTTTCACTTCTTCATATTGATTACCCCGTTCATATCAATAGCCCAATCAATTCTCAGGAGTGTAGGGTAGCGATTGCAATCATCCTCTATTTATATTACTTCAAAATCAGCCAGCATGCCCGCTCCGTCAATATCCACAGTCACCCCCTGCAGCCATCCCATGGTGATGATTTTCTACTGGTTCACCATTCTTAGCTGAATCAGATACCATTGCAATGCAGGTCTCCCCATTCATTCCCAAGTCTAATTTGGTAGGACATTCCCATCTGACCCTAGGTCCAAAATGACCTGATCCATTTCATACTCTCCTATTTGTGCAGTCAGGCTTATCTCCTGTCCCGTCCTTGTTTTATGCTTGCCAATCTTTCGTACTACACGTGGCTCACCTGGCACAGTTCTAGTGCATCTATTGATGAGTTCTTGTAGCCATTTCACAACCTTACTGTTGCGTAGTAACTTCATGCATGTTTCCAGGAAAGTTGTGAGCATAAAGGGTCCATCTCCGACTCAGGCTTATCCTTGCTTCCTAAGGTGGAGGCCTCAATGAAGCCCTTTTTAGCTTCCATGAAGGCTTACCGAGCATGCTCCAAATCAAACTCAACCTCTTTCTCCAGGGTTTTGTGAACCCATGTACTGTCTTTTGGCTATTTCCTCTTGTCATCTCCCATCGCAATTCCACTTTTGAGTACTATATTTACGTTGGGATCTTCCTCGCACGGCTCAGATCTCATCATCTGTAGGTTTTGATTCAACGGAGGTGGTAGTGCCCCTTTGTCACATATCCTAGCTATCAACGTAGGACAATCTTCCATTTCATGATCAAACAAAGTGAAATACTTGCACGAAGGACGCGTTGGATTAGTACAATCACGGGCATAGTGTCCTAGTCCTCTGAAATTGTAGCAAATCAATTGTCCTCGACCTTTACCAGGTCCTCCTCCGCCTCGGCCTTGTCCGTGCCATCCCTGCATTTTGGTCAAGGGGTTTCATTTCGGCCTAAACCCTTTAGGTGGGAGTTCTATCCATCATCAATTCATAACTCCTGCAAGTATGCTCATGATGTCCTACTAACCTACAAAAGTTGCAGAACATCTGTTGCGGTGCTTGTACATACTACATACTTTTGTAGCAAGTGATGGTTATCTGTGGCATGTTTTCTGGCTATCTGACAGATAACGTACCATAACGTAGGCACCGTGCTAGGTCCTACTTGAGCTTCTGGCCTTAAAGGCATCAGTCCTCCTCCTGCAATATAATTTGCGAAGACTGGGAAATGGTCTTTGTCATGACCCTGACTTTTGCATTTCAAGCACCATACCTCCTCACTTACCTCTGGTCGAACCATCCTTTCTTGCTTCAGAATTTGCATCTCAAAGTACAAATTCTTCAGCTGCACATGGATCTACTGAAGTCCTAGATTATGATCTTGCATTGGAGTCTTATGTAGTCTCATGACAATCTCCAAGGCCTCTGCCTGAGTTGTTACCTTCTATTGCGACAACGCACTCCTTAAGTGTGATAGTAATGAAGCCATAAATCATTCGTGATGCTGTCCATATGTCAAATTCGTGTTGGCTTCACGGATTGTAAATTTCAGCCTCTGATCTAGTTCCCAAGGCATCTCACCTGGTTGCATCACAATCTCTTTGAATCCCATAATCGACTGTGCCTTAGATTTAGGCCTGCTAAATTCCCTATTTAGTGCTTCTTTGATGTTTGCTACTCCAACATTCAGGTTATCGTTAGAGTACTTAATATACCAGGTTAGCGCACGATCTTGCATAGCACTAACCAGTGTCGCCTTCTTTATATGATCATCTGTAACACCTTGAGCTTCCCATACAACCTTCACAACGAACCAGAATTGGTTCGAGTCCTCATTTCCCAAGCCTTTGATAAAAAAAAACTTCACTATATTTGCCATACTGAACTGCGGTGGAGGTGGAGGTGGTACAGGTGAAGTTGGAGGCGATGGTGGTGAATTCGGAGGTGGTATTCACAGGAATCCTTATCTTATTAACTGAATAGAACTTCAAAGAGAAACCTTTGCTATCCCTTCTTTGTCACTTCACAGAGGTGAAATCAAAGGGATATACTCTAGACCCTTTTTCCTTCGTTTCTGTAAGTTTTTCCGCCTCGCGTAGTCCCAAACATCAAGGTAGCTACATAACCCATTTTTCGCACAACAACATTTTAATCCAAGTATTCAAAGATTTTACATATTTACCTCACGGTCCTTTGAAAAAGCGTAGCTGTGCCTCGCTATAGTTGATTGAGGTGTCAACTGTGAATTCATTCACAAATCCTCCTATGACACAATTGAGCCAATGATCGACAAAGCGGGCGATCTTATCCTCCGATGCTTCCAACCTTCGCACTAGATTTAGGTTCCACACAATAGGACCATAAAATTTCCACCTTCCTTGGCTATTTGATAGCTTCGCGATCCACTTGTATAACTCAATAAAGGAAAGAACAAAAAAAGATCTCATGGATCTCTGTATACAAGTACTGATCCAACCGCTGTTCCTTGGTCAGTCGCGGGTTTCTGTTCTCCTATGCCGCGAATTCCTAGATCTTTCTATCCAACCAGTCTCCAATATCCTTCGTAGTTGGATTCCAATGATATGACATCACACATCTCTTATGAATATTCCTGTCCCAGCAACGAAACCATTTGTTGGCTTGAGTGGTCCTCACCCAAGTTCAACGTTATTTAGCCAAACAAATCCCTACACTACTGGCCCTTTCGGCATCATCTCGCGGAGCGCGGACCGAAGTCTCACCCGAAGTAGTATGAGGGGATGTTGGAACCAAGTTTCCAAATCCTATGATGGTTGTGATGTCGTTTGATCTCTTCTATCTTGCCTTCGTGCAGGTGATATTGCTCTAGGGCTTGTAAGACAAACCCTTTGAAAGTACATGATCGACCTTCGCATAGCTCTAACCTGTAGCTCAGGTTATTTCGCACTGCTATCGAAGTGTGCTATGCAGATTCCTCAATTATCCTAAGTGATTTGCTTATCTTGTCAAATACTTAAAGCTATCACCACGTAAGTAGATATTCGTGACTGCATTCAATTATTCAATGTAATTGCATTCATTTGCACATCATATAAGCATAATAAAGGAAATTCATACACAAAATATCCAAACCCATCAACAGGACAAATACATAGAAATTGCAGAATAACTCCTTTTATTAATATCTTCCAAGTATTACAGACTTCGTTCACCCTGCGTACAACTGGAGGGTCAGTACACTCAACTACCGACTTCTACCCTAGGCCTCTGTGCACTTAGCTACAGAGCCTCTACCTACGCTACAACCCAAGACTTAGACTTCTTGCTCTAAAGTTATGATTCTCTTCCTCGTGTTATGCTATTAACTACTTAGAGCTTAGTTCTTTTTATACAACCCCATGGTCTATGGACCATGGGTAGATCTCTTACAACCAACTTTAATTTACAAAACTAAGGGCAAACTACCCTTTGTGACATATAATACCTTCACGCTTTGCGACCACACAATGTGAGTTTTTACAATAATATTATAGAAAATTGACTAAAACATGGGCTTTTAGCCCCAAAACTGCCCTTGGGGGATCCTGCTCCCAGCAAAGATCCCCATGAAGAAATGTTGTCTTCACATCCCTCTATTCTACCTCACAATCAAAAGTAGCAACAATAGATAAAATTAATCTAATATAAGCTACCTTGGCAACAGGAGAAAAAATATCACCAAAATCAATTCCCGGTACTTGGGAATAACGTTTTTCTACCAACTGAGCTTTGTATTTATCCACCTTTCCTTATACATTCATCTTCTTCTTAAACACCCATTTTATCCCAATGGGTTTTCTTCCAACTGACAACTCCACCAGATCCTGCTTGGTAATTTAATTGATGTTAAGTTACTTATATAAATTTTCAACCAAGGCTAGTATACTAATGAAGTGTATGTGCACTGTATGTGCTAGAAGTTCTTATTAGTCAAGCAATTCCTAAATTAAATTGAGATTCCAGGATCCACATGTTAACTATGAAAATAAATATGTTATTCTAAAAATCAAAATGATCACACTTGCTTAAAAGAATTAATTGCAAACTAAAATCACCATAAAATTTTCACACTTACTCAAAATAAAGATCACACTTTGCACAAATAAATATCACTATTTCTCAAAATAAAATCACACTTGCTTCACTCTTGTTTGAAATAAATCACACTTGACAATGAAACTAAATTCAAATTTCTAAAAAATATTAACTCTAAATTAAAATCCTACTCACACAACTATAGTGAAAGTCTATATCAATCTCACTTCACTCTACAACAAAATGATTAAGAAATTTTAATAAAACAATCCTAAGAATTCATTGAAAAATCAAAACTAAGCATTTAAACAAACTAATGAAATTCTACAACAAAATAGAGAATTGAAATGCTATCTACAATTAATGAAAACCTTACAACTAAAATTAAAACTAAGCATTTAAACAAACTAATGAAATGCTACAACAAAACAAAGAATTGAAATGTTATCTATAGTTAATGAAAACCTTACAACTAAAATCAAAACTAAGCATTTAAACAAACTAATGAGATTCTACAACAAAACAGAAAATTGAAATGCTATCTACAGTTAATGAAAACCTTACAACTCGAGGGCGCCTTCCTGCGAGATGTAGGTAATAACACAACTCTTCTACAATACTAAATACACATAAATACCATGCACAACAAAGGAATGAAACAAAACAAAGTCTTGTATTTGCAACAACAAATTTTTTCAAACAGTAATCTCCCCCTCATCAAATAGAGTATAGTGGTTTTATAGATCTCTAAAGAAACCAGAAATTTAGAATTTCATTGCATGCATTCTGCCATGAGATAAAATCGAATATGTTTTGAAGGATTTTATTATAAAATGTTAACCCAAATACGTTCATAATGATCTTCTTGCCACAAATTTACTAAAGAACATCTCCTTATGTCTTATTTGTTGACTGTGCATTAAATGAAAATTTCAAGAAAACATATATCCATGTAATCTACAAAATAGGGCTCCAAAGATCTTCGAAAATATCTAAAATGGTAATGAATTTGAGAAACATTCTGACTGGGAACCTAATTGGGCACGTGCTGAACAAAACCCATGTTTTTGTTTTTCCAAAATTTTCTTTCATTTGCTCTAGAAAACGTGTTTGAAGTTGACTTGTCAAAACTACTGTGTTTTTTCCCTTGATTTGATGGTGGAGGTCCACACATGTGATCTAGGTGGTATTTGACCAATAGAAATCCATATTGGACCCTTTAGAAACAATTTACATGTGATCTATTTCCTTATGCAATGGTGCTACTACCCCAACCATGGAGGTAGCTACGGAAAATTGACAAAACTGTAGAAACGTGAACTTGCTAAACTTCCATTAGTTAAAACCATGCAAAATTATTCTTAATTTACTAAAAATAAAGGAAAACGATGTTAATTAACCATTTAGACATATAGAGACACACCATGAAGAATTATGGTAAAAATGGTGGCAAGTGAGTGAAATGGTGCAATGGATGGTTGGAAGTAATGGCTTAATGAATGACAAAGACAAGTGAAAATGATGACAAATCAATGACCCAACAGATCCCAAGCCTCATTTTTTACCAAAGATTCCATTTCATCGACCATGGCCTCTTTCCAGAGTTTCCTATCCTTCGAATCTACTACCTCCTTGATAGTTCTAGGATCATCATTAGTAATAGATAGAGAAAAATTTGAACATAAAGAAAATGGAATATACCTTTCTGGTTGCCTTCTTTCTCGAACTAATCTTCTCACAGCCAGGGTTTGTGGCTCTTCATCTTCTGATTCTTGTCTTGAAGTAGAGTATGATTCTTCTTCCTTTAGCTCAAATTCTATCTTCTCAGGTTCCTTTGGTAGGAATTCATGTTTAATAACATATTTCACCTTTGTAAACACCACATCTCGACTATACACAACCTTCCTTGTTTCTGGGCTCCAAATCTTATAATATTTTAAACCATCCTTATATGATCCGGATTTAAATAGGAATGCAACAAATTACAGAGATAACCATAAATACATACATGCAGCGGAAATAATACTTCATTTCATTAATGTAAAATAATGAAATATGCTTACAAACAGAAATGGAAATAAACTAGCTAGGTCGATGGTAGCTTATCTCTGAGAAGAGATGTGGCGGGTACATGCCTATGAAATTTGTTACAATGAGGATCGAAGGCCTATTTATTGTTGAGAAACAATGGAAAACCCTAAACATCCAAAAACCTAACCCTAGAAGATGAAACACCAAATTGTGGGCCCCGTTTGGGTAAATTGGTACATCAACTTCCCGGGGTCGTAACTTTGGCATATGATCTCTGTTTGACGCATACAAGAGCTCGTTAGAAAGATATATCCAAGAAATACAACTTTGGGAAGAGAAACATTGGTCCATGAACCCATGTTGCTCCCAAATTTCCAAAAAAATGTTGTTTAGGGCCTTAAAATGGCTCCGAAAGTTTAGGACCCGAAAAACTGCTAAAAATAGTAAGTTGTGCTACAATTATGGAAACTGAAAAAATGAAAGAGATAGTTGTGGGGGTTCAAGGGGGATAGGTGGGTGGCCACCAACATCCACCTGGATCATTATACCCAATAATGATGCACCTTTTAGATTTACTGTCCAACTTGGTTCTTTTCTCCTTTGGAACATGTACATATGCATCACAATTAAATACCCTCAAATGTGAAAGAGAGGTTTCTTACCAGTCCATACCTCATGTGGAGTATTATCCTCCAAGCTGTTGAAGGTGATATATTAACCAGGTAATATGTAGTCTCCACCCGCTCTGCCTAGAATTCCTATCCTAACCCGGAAACACTAAGCATGCTTCTTGCCTTTTCCTTCAATGTCCTGTTCATTCGTTGTGCAAATCCATTTTTCTGAGGTGTGTATGGAGTATTATTATGCCATGCTATACCACACTTCTTACAAAAATCTTCAAATTCCTTCTTGCATAACTCTCCACTGTTATCTATCCTCAACACCTTTATCTTCTTCTCTGTCTTGTTTTCCACTAGAGTCTTAAATTCTTTAAACTTGTCAAACACTTCAAATTTCTTCCTGAGGATATATATCCATGTATTCCTTGAGAAGTCATATATAAATGCTACATAGTACACAAAATTATCCAGTGATGGAACTGACACAGGTCCAAACACATCACTGTGCACAAGCTGTAATACCCCTTTTGTCCTCTTAGCACTAGAGGGGAAACTCACCTGATTCTGCTTCCCATATACACAATGTTCATTGAAATATAAATCTAGAGGGAAATTAGACATACCTTCTACCATTCCATTACCATGAAGTATTCAAATACCCTTCTCTCCAATATTTCCTAGCCTTTGATGCCATAGCATCATCTTTTCTCTAGAGACTACTAGATTTTTTGCTCCACTTTCAGGAACCACAAAACTATTGCACCCATCAATGACAATACTACCCAGAAGATTGTACATAGTTCCAATCCAAACTCCCTGCATCAATACCAGTTGTTTTGGAGAATTTGGTATCTACCGATAAATACTAATTCCCTAGATAAGTAGCCATATCTAGAACAACAATTTAAAGTGTTTTAGTCTTTTCCTATAAGAAATAGATAAGATGAGAAGATGAGAAGACCTACTTGTAGTTCCAATTTCCTCTCGTCTCCTTTTTATCGATCTCGTCACTCCTTCCCATACTTAATACGCTTGATAAGTACCTGTAAACACAAACAGAAAACAAAGAATCTATCAAAGCAAAAGATCTATTGAATACATGTGAATGGAATCAGATACATTTCACACATATAAGCATTATAAGACAATACAAACGTATGGGAGAAAGGTTCAAACACTTTATTGAATAGAAGAAGGAATTAAAACCATTGTGTTTGATTCAAAGTCATTCCTCCATCTTAGATCCCATCCACATCACATCAAAAGCATGACAAACTTGTAGCATTATAATACTTGCTTCAAAGCCAATTCTCATAGCAAAATTATCTATTTACAATTCAACATAGTCCAGCCCTTGATCACTTAGATGAGTGGTCAATTTATGGGGAGATGAAGGAGGCTTTGCCATAAATGGTGGAATTGAATGGCCTTCCATACTTAGAATTAGTTCCATGGAGGAAGGGATGAGAGGATAAGATGCATCTTAACTCATTCCTCATCCATTTTGGAGCTCATAGGAGTTGATAAGTGAGGGAACCTTCTAGATGACTCCAAGAGATAAGTATATTTGCCAAAACCTATGTGAATTTCACTCAAACTCACCCAACGTAGGTGAAAGGAAGCCTAAGTGCTCTACAAAGCACCCTGGCATGGACTTAACTACTCTGCAACGCACCCTTACATGGTTCTACCTACAGTAGTCCCTCTAGAGGCCATTTCTGGATGTCTTCAAGTCATGAAACTGTCCGAGAAGGAGGCATTCAAATGGGTGACTTGTTTAGGTCATGTAGAAACTGAAATTAGGGTTTGATGAGCCCTAAAACACTGATATGGATGATGGGATTGATGTGCCCAAATGGATCTGTAACAACTACCCCCTAAAGCATGAAGTCGGAAAAATGCAAATGTCAAATGAAATGCTTTATGATGTGATGAGGAGGTATCAAAGTGGAAGGTGACCTGCATCAATTACAATACATATATCATGATATTTTGATTTTTACATGAATTTCTGAGAGAAGGCATACCCATGTTCAGCTTATAAACTTTCATTACATGTACATAAATAGTTGTCTACAGATATAGACCCATGATTGGAATGACCATCAATGTAAAGCCATTGTACATATGATTTAGTACTCCTGAAATTGCAGCCTGGATGGATGAAACTAGATCCGAGTTCTTCTATCTCGTTCTATCGTTTGCTCAAGTATGAGTCTAACCATGTGAATATATGATCTGAAGTTGAGCATGGGAAGACACCGTCTAATTACCAGCCAATGATGTATGCTATTAATAGACATGAGAGAAATCACCGATAATGATAATTATCCTCAAGGTACTGCAGTACATTCTGCATGGTGTGAATGGATGATTTGATGTCGAACACCATACAAAGTCTTTTGGTCGAAGGTCATTGATGTCAACCTATCGCTGGAAGCGAGAAACCTGCCATTGATGCATGCAAGCCTCAAGGTACTAGAAGGGTGTTTCTAAGTCAACTTCTTGGATAATGTGTTGATGTTGACAAGAAGTGACTCGTCGTAGGAGGGCCTTGATGTATCCCACATCAATGACACGAAATAAGTGTAGTGATTTTGGAGATTGAATTTGACTGATGACACAAGGTTCAAGAATGGCAGTCATAAAAATGAAGTTTTAGGAATGGTGTGATAGACCATAAGTATGATAACAACCAAGCAGATAACCCAACCCAAATAGTCATGGAAATGAAGTGAAAGTGTCATGTTCAAGAGCGACCTGCTACCATAAAGTGGTTTACCCCTTTTTCCCATTTTTCCCAGTCATTGCTGACCAGTAACTCTTTATTTTTTATCAAGATTGAGGAGGATAAAATATGTTTGTTGTATAATTCCACCCTTCGGGTGAATCCATTGCTATTTGATGTTTTAACGAGTCTAGCGAAGGTGAAACTCGGTGTTGTATAGATGGACAAGTTTGTCGCTATTTGATGTTTTAATGAGTTTAACGACAAAGATAACTCGGTCCTTTTCATGTTTAGAGAGTTTCAAAAGGGACAAAAAGAAAACTCCACAAGTTCTTTTTCGTAGATTTTTCTCTCAAGCCCGAAAAAGAGTAAAATAATACAAGAGAGATGTCGTTTCCAATCCGTTAACGAGCTAGAAAGGACAAGCACTCGACAATATTTTCATGTTTAGAGAGTCTGAAAAGAGCTTAAAGATGACTCCACTTTGAGGAACGAGTGGTGTCTAGCATAGCAACTAGTTTTGGTGATGTTGGAACTTCTCAAAACATGTTGATTTATGTGAAGAGGCTAGCTAATAGGACCACTCATTGCAACTATTCCTCAAAAAGGGTAAAACAACCAAGTGAAAGTGTATGAGCGGCCAAGAAGATAGTGATGATTGAAGGAGAAGAACCAAGGGTCATCTGGCAGAAGAGGCTGATAGAATGGAAATCACGAGGGTTAAAATGGAAATGGGTTCATTTTTAGACAAGCTTGAACCATAGGAACTATGCTTGGATTTAGTTTCATGTTTACACAAGCTTGAAACAAAAAACTATGCTTGGATTCAATTTCATTTTTACAAAAGCTTAAAACGAAGAAGTATGCTTGAATTCATTTTCATTTTTACACAAGGTTGAAACGAAGAACTATGCTTGAATTTAGTTTCATTTTTACACAAGCTTGAAACGAAGAACTATGCTTGAGATTAGTTTACATACCCCTAGCATGATGAAAGGGAGAGTCTCCTGTAACCAGATGGAAGTCGTTACGGTGAAGCACGATAGTTATCCAACACCTTTTTGGCTTCGTCCAGATAGGGACAAAGGTGAATGGGGTGATTCCCTTCACATAACCTATAGGGAAACTTAATTTTACCACTAGGTGCATGCCCCCTAAGCTTCATTACATTCACCTAAGTAGACTATTTGTGGCTATTAGGTGGATGGAATGAAGGTTCATTTACGAGATCAAGTGAAAGGCTCGACTGGGATTTTACGAGATCTAATCAAAGACTCAACTTGGAACTTTCCTCCAGGGGACCTTGTTTCATTTTTTAATGAGCTTGACACAAGACAAGGAACTATGCTCATATTCCTTGTTGCATTTTTTAACGAGGTTGACACAAGACAAGGAACTATCCTCATATCCTTGGTTTCATTTTTTAATGAGCTTGACAAAAGACAAGGAACTCTGCTCATATTCTCTTGTTTCATTTTTTAACGAGGTTGACACAAGACTAGGAACTATCCTCATATTCCTTGTTTCATTTTTTAACGAGCTTGACACAAGACAAGGAACTATGCTCATAGGATCTGTTTCATTTTTTAATGAGGTTGACACAATAAAAGAACTATCCTCATGATCAAAATTGGATTCTTAAAACATTTCCATGACTGTTTCAAATTATGGCAGATCAAAACTTTTGAATAACAAATCTTATCAGAAATGACCTCTGGACAATGGCAATTGTGGTCAGCATAGAACAACGAGGACCCTCGGTCAAAGCGCGCTGACTGTTGGCCCATGGAGACCGTGCATGGATACAAATTGGCAATCGGAAGCCCAGATCTAGAAACAAAGGTAGTTTACAAAACCCTCAGAGAAGGAAAGCCCCAAGCTCTCGGTCACGAGGGAAAACAGGAAACTGTGCGGAAAACATTAGAAGGCGGGTCTCGCACCCAAAACCGGAAGGATATCACTTGCACTTCAAGTGGTAAGCAGGCTTGGCCGAGTTCAGTGCGATGCCATACACTGGGCGATGCGTGTTTAGCGGAGGAGAGAGAAAACTGCTTACATCGCGTGAGTAATGGTCGAGAAACTGACCCGCGCGATATAGATAGAGACCGTAGGATCTGGAGGCTCCAGATCAACAACGAAGAATTAACTCGATGGATGATCGGATTTGAAGAGAAAATAAACAGAGGCACATAAATATTTGAGGTCTGGCATGACCGATGAGCTGGCAGGAGAATCAGTTTCACAGGTAAATCCTGGAGTAACAGAAATAACAATCATTTGAAGAAAATTGACACTTAGTTCGCAAGGCGACAAGTGGCCACCTCTCTGTGCACTGTTACACAACGATGATGATGTAGAGTAGGGAATTCCATTGGACAGAGGAAGGTGATCTAGAGAGTCGGGAAGAGGAAATGAATAATCAGGGAGAATATTGGCTTTAAGCCACGAACAAACAAAGAGTAGATGGAACAAAAGCAGAGAAAGAAGCGAATCACAGAGAACAGAGAAGCCAAGCTGACCTACAAAGCAAAGGAAGCATCGAGCAGACAGAGATAGAGAGAGTCTGAGAATCTGTGAACTCTAGAGAGGGCTTGAGAGGTTCAAGCAACTTCTCTGTGTATACATTTTCAGTATTGAGTACCAAATTGGGCTCATATCATTGAGACTAGTTGAGGTCGAGATCCAGTAAGAGGGAGTTTGTGTACTCTAGAGGCTTGGAGAATCCAAGTACCACCCTACTGATCATCATCTATTAAGTGATACTCAAATTGAGCTCCTTATTGTAAAATCTCTGCTTTAAGGCACAATAAAAAAGGCCACCACTGAGGGCTGGACCAGGAGACATAGCCCATGAGGATTGGGTGAACTCCTTATTAAATTTGTTGTGTTTTTATATTTTATTACTGTGTTTCTCTTACTGTTTCAAGTGTTTGTGTATTTCACAATGTTATCGATCCATTGCTTAAAATAACATAGACACACCCTAGCACATGGGTATGTAATACCTTCATTAATTAACTGAGATCATTCACGAGTGATTTTCAGATCACCTCATATCCTTGGTTCATGACACATAAGAGGTCATGACTTCCAAGAGGTTCTCATTAGATGGGAGAACAATGTTGTTAGGCCCCTATACTACTAGTGTAACCCCTTATTGTTATTAGTACAACCTCCTTATTATATTGTTGTACCCATGTAGTCCCCATATTGTTACTATTGTGCCCCATAGAAGCCCACTATTGTTATTATTGTGCCCTTACATTATTATTTTTATGTCGGCTCTGATTATATGATGACCCCTTAGACTCCTATATATAGAAAGGAGGTCTTTTCATTTGTATGATCGAAGAATTATTCATTTGTGTAAAGTAAAGGAGGCTGCCCCCTCAAATAGGCTTATTTCTAAGGCATTCATCTTGTTTTCTATCCTTTTGTGAGTTGGTTTCATAACATTTGGTATTAGAGCTTTGGATTCTAGGGTTTCGCCGCTCCGAATAGGTCATCGTGGCATTTTTGCTATAACTTTTTTTCTGTGACATTTCAGAAGAAAAAAAAAGAAAACCCATTTGAGATGAAATCGTACTGAACCTCGGGTCTAAATTTTAGAGCTTTTCACGCTATATTTGTGGAGATATGATCTGAGGAAGTTGGTCTTTTTGCAGACTCCTGAATTATATTCCAAATAGGTGACCTAGGGAAAATAGTCATAACTTTTGTTTTGAGCATCAAATTGAAATTTCATAAGAAGTTACAGAAAGAGGATGAACGGTAGTTTCCTGTGTATATTTTTTAGATCCTAAGGTCAAATTAGTGACCGTGGCACTTCATACAAGTTATCTCTTCTGAAAAGGTATATAATCAGGCCATCTTAGGAGATTGTGCATAACTCTTTCTTGGAGAATCTAAATTTGATCAGACTGGTGGCATTAGAAAGAGGAGGTAGAGGACTACTGCAGGTCACAATTTCAGAACTTAAATATCCGCAAGTGCAGAGTTACAGTGGTTTCAAGATCGAGCTCCTAAAATCAAGAAAAAGAAAGATGAGGAAGTTTGATGGCAATGATCCGGTAAATTGGATACTACAGATGGAGAAATATTTTGATCTACATGGTGTACCACTATTACAAAAGGCATGTATTGCATCTTCATATTTAGAACAAGATCAATTTTTATGGTATAAAGGGCTTTGTTCTCGTAAACAACTTGTTACGTGGTCAATTTTCACGGAGGAAATTATAGCACATTATGAGAATACAAAGAGCAACACCTTCTTTAGAGCAACACCACAACAATTAGAAGAAAAAATGATCTGAATTTGAAACTACTTGTAAATGCTTAGCAAGGTATTCAATTCAGTAAACAAACATGTTTAAGTGATGTACATGTCTTGCACTTAGAAACAAATGAGTTTTTCAGCTGTTTATGACCCTTTTATGTGTAATATAATTAATTCATTTCTCTCTTTAATATACTAAAACATATTTGTTAAGGAAAATAACTCAAACACAGATGCAAAGGAAGTTGATGATGTAGTTCACCCCTCCAGGGCTACATCTGTCGGGTCCAAGGCTCCCAAATGGGCATGTACTTGATTTGATTAAAAGCTCAAAATGATTGTACAATTGAATACAAGCCTCTACAGGTGAAATAGATTGTAAAACTTGATTCGTAACACTCAAATCCTTCAGGATTGGCTGCTGGTTCAACTCCAATGGGTACTTGCAACCCAATACAACTCTCACAATGCTGGGCCCTAGTGGCCCTGAAAGCTTTCCTGAAGATAAACAGTGAGAAGAATGCCTCAAAAGTAAAAACAAGCTGTATAAATGGATTCAGAATGCTGAAAACCTTCAGGAATGACCTTCATTTCACATTCATTGGCTGCACAACTCCCAATGCAGCTCCCAAACTGATTTTGCCTTGGTGGCTCCTAGAACTTCCACGAAGCAAAAACACCTACAAATGACCTCAGATGGCTGTGATACCTATGCCAATGGCTTTAGAAGGTTGAAGAGACCCAAAATCAAAAAATAATTCGTCCAAAAAGGACTTTCCTAGCCAAAGTTATGGCTCATTGAAAATTTCCTCCAGTTTGGCCTATAATCACTCCAGCTAACTGTACTGAAAGTTCAGTTAGCTCCGCCAATTATGGTGGGACCACCCAAATTTGGCGGTCCACCAAAAATCCCGCCAGACTAACCGTAATGGTTTGATAGAACTGCAGTTATATTAAATACCATGTGAACAGTCGGCGGTTTAAACTTGGAGTTAGTGCCAAACCATTGAATTAACGTTAAATGGAACTGTATGCTAACTTCGGATTTCTTGCATGTGAACGCCTACTCTTAAGTGGTGACCGTTGTTTATGGCGCCGACGGTTATGGTAAGGCCCACGGTTCCGGGCGAGAGGTCACATATAAATGGGGGCTGGCCCCCTTCGGGCCCCGCCCATTGAAGCTTAAAACTCATATCGAGTTTCTGCTGCTCTCTAAACAAGTCCCAACCATATGGCTCGTTGGTAAGACGTGGCCCTTCTTACTCAGAGGTCGCAGGGTCAACCTCTTCGCCACCCAAATATTTAGATATATGCCATCCAAATCCGTTGACATCACCATGCCATGTTGCTGCCTACGGGCCTGCCATGTGGCAACTTTCCATTCATTGCCCAAAACAAAATATTCCAAAGAATATTCTATTTTAATTTTTTTTTTGAAAAAAATTCAAAATTCAATGTTATTAGGCAATTCTCCTTTTGGCATAACTTTCTCATATGGCGACCGTTTTATGAACCATTCACGATGTTGGAATCAGGAAGACGAGCTCTATCTATTTGTTCAGGTTCATACCAGTTCTGAGCACTTTCATTTTTGACCATTTTATGACACTTGGCCCTGAGCTCTTGATCAAAAAAGAGAAAAAGGGCTTTGTTACAAAGTGGAAAGAAAAATTATGACAACAAGGAATTCTACCTCTCACAACTATAAAGATGGAAGTGTTATTTCTCCTAGCGTTCCACAACCTACAAGGGTTACACCACAACAATTGGAAGAAAAAAGAGAAAAAGGGCTTTGTTACAGTTGTGATAGCAAATGCACTAAAGGTCATAAGTGTGTTGAGAAGAAATTATTTTACATACAGTATGAAGAGGAGGAAGAAAATGATCAAGAAACATCAAAAGAAGATGATATACGTCAGGACTCAACCCAAGATAAATAAGAAATGAACCCGACCATATCTTGTAAAGCATTGGCAAGAGTTACCACTCCTCAAACTCTCAAGATACAAGGACATATCAAGAAGAAAAAGGTTCAAGAAGTGAAATATCACATCAAGAAAGAAGAAATGAATCCAACCATATCTTGTAATGCATTGGCTGGAATTACCACTCCTCAAACTATCCAAATAGAAGGACATATCAAGAAAAAAAATTGTTCAAGAAGTGAAAGATCACAACAAGCATCAAGAAATGAACAGACCATGTCTTTTAAAGCATTGGAAGAAATTACCACTCCTCAAACTCTCAAGATAGAAGGACATATCAAGAATAAAAAGGTTCAAGCAGTGAAAGATCACATCGAGCATCAACAACAAGTTCTCCAACTTTTAAAGGATAATGCCACTTTGGTGCAAAACTGAATGAAACAACAGGTAGATCAACATCGTAGTGAAAAATGTTTTGATGTAGGTGATTGGGTATTTTTACTAATACATCTCAAGCAAGTTATTTATGAGAAGGAAATGTTGGCAACACTACATGCACTTAAGAAATGGTGACCTTACCGAATGGGAAGACACTTCAAGGTAAAAATGGATCATGATGGTCTTAAATACTTTTTAGAACAACTATTATCTTTAGAAGAATAGAAAAAATGGGTCACAAATATGTTAGGTGATTACTTTGACATCATCTATAGAAAAGGGAAGCAAAATTTTGTTGCAGATGCACTCTCAAGAAAGGATGAGGATGTGGAAGCATTGTTTTGTGCTATTTCTATTATCCAAGCAAGGGATGAATGGAAGAAGGAAGAAGAATTATGGCCACACATTCAAATGTTGCAGAAGATCCCAATTCAAACAATATTGCCAAAACTTGAAGAGGAAGGAAAAATCACATTGGAACCTGGAGCAGTCACAGAAACAAGAACCTGACAGCTACAAAATTGATCAATTTCATAGTATCTCATCAAGTGGAAGAACTTACCCACTAAACATTCCACATGGGAGGACAAGAATTTTATACAAAAGCATCAAGAACTACTCAAGCATTGAGGACAACACTTTTTGAAGGAGAGGGACATGTTAGGCCCCTATACTACTAGTGTAACCCCTTATTGTTATTAGTACAACCCCCTTATTATATTGTTGTACCCATGTAGTCCACATATTGTTACTATTGTGCCCCATAAAAACCCACTATTGTTATTATTGTGCCCTTACATTATTATTGTTATGTCAGCTCTGATTATATGATGACCCCTTAGACTCCTATATATAGAAAGGAGGCCTTTTCATTTGTATGATCGAAGAATTTTTCATTTGTGTAATGTAAAGGAGGTTTCCCCCTCGAAGAGGCTTATTTCTAAGGCATTCATCTATCTTTTCTATCTTTTTGTGAGTTGGTTTCATAACAAATGCTCTGGAAGGAGAGATATGGTTCCAATGCCCCCAGTACATAATGTACAACATCACGGAAATAATCGTCTGTTGATGTAGGCATGGAACGGGTTGCCACATAATTAACCTGTGGCGGGGATGATACCATTGGTACACAAGAACCACTTAGGGAAGATCGTTGACTGGAAGCCATATTTGGGCTGGGAAATGAAAGCTAGTTAACAGTGACAATTCGACCTTCATGCGGGAAACAAATCACTCGAAAGAGTGTTGAATCAATAGCTCCCATGTCATAAACATAGTCGCGGCCAAGAAGTAAATTGTAATCTAAAGGTCTTGGGACTACAATCACATTGAGATAAACGATTTTTCCTCCCAAAGTTATAGGAAACTAAGGAGGGATCCCTAATGGTTGATTGGTTCCTCTGGTAAAAGCCAACAGATTCTGGGTAATGGGCATAAGTGGCGGCGAACCGAGCACTTTCCAAGCAGTTGAGGAAAGGATACTCACATATACACCTTCATCTGTAATAATTCCAGATACAACCATATTACAAACATATACTATGATCTGGAAAAGCACATAAGAAGGAAGACATAATCCTGCCAGTCGATTCCAATCAAAGGAAGTGACCAGACTACTTGGAGGGGGTACTGTAGAAATGAGAGAATTATCCCCTTGAGTTATGAGAACGAGAGGATTTTCCTCCTGTCTTTATGGAATGGGAGGGTTGCCTCCAATCTCATTGGAATATGAAGAAATGAAAAGAACCCGAGTGGTATCATATTCACTCTCTTCAGGAAAGGTACGATTAACTGAAGGTGAAATCGAGTCATCTGTTTCCTCGACCTGTGATTGGTCGGGTATAAACTCATGGGATTCACATTCAGAGAGAGTGGGCTTGACAGACAATTGGTTTTGGACAGTCACTTCATCAACTAATGAAGGATTAAGGGGGAGTCTCCTGTAACCAGATGGAAGTCGCTGTGGAGAAGCAGGACGGTTATCCAACACTTTTTTTGCTTCATCCAGATAGGGACAAAGGTGAATGGGGTGATTCCCTTCACATAACCTATAGGGAAACTTAACTTTACCCTTCTTTCCATGAACTTTACTACCACTAGTTGATGGTGTGTCACCAACATGATCTCTAGAAGTTGATGACACATGATGATGTGAATGAGAAGACCATTCTTCTACTATCTGAGGAATATCAGGATAATTTAGAAGAATATGGTCTACCATACAAATTTTGCATGGATATCGAACTTTGTGAGGCTTATCAGATGGTTTCTCATTAGAATTTACATTCAAATCAATGGTTGCTTGGTTGCCCCCTGATGAATTTTCTTCTTCTTCTTCTTCTTCCCTTTCCTCTTCTTCTTAGCCACCTGGTTACTAGTACCAATACTTTCACTAGGAGAAGAGGAAGAAGGGGAGGAAGAAACAACTGAGGAAGAAGGCAAAGGGTCAACTTTAGGATCAACAGGAGGTTGATTTTTTCCAGTTGGAGGAGTACTCGATTGTGGAGAAATCATGACATTTTTAACCAAGGAGGTTGAAAACAACCATACTGGAAAGCCAATGGTAAGTCCCGGTAGGGATAACGTAGCCATATAAGGCACACCAATATTTTCGAAAGGAGGAAAAGGACTAGGATTCCCATCAAAAGGAATTCCTTGATTCGTGGACTCTAGATTTGTTGCTATATGTTTCAACCTAAGATCAACTAAGGAGTGAGTGTGGAGGATGTTATCCGCGGTCAATTAATTTTATTTTAATCAAAGTAACATAACAAAATAAAAGAGATGTAATCTAGGAAAAAGGTTTACCCAACAACTGTGAACTGCAGAATACCTCCTGGTGAACCAAGAAGTACAGGCAAGCAATCTCCCCGAATGCTGTGTTTGGTGTGTCACAGTGTACAAGGTGGCTAACTTGGTTACCTAAGGATGGATAACAACCTAGTGTTTTCCTCCCACATATACCCGAAAGTACGTGGAGGCCCAATCCGTATTAGCGATGTCTAATGCAAAACTGCATAGTGAGAGCATTCCCATATAGTTTACGTATTGTAACACCGCCCTATATACCTGAAGGTACGTGGACGAGCTATGATATACTCACGTACATGGAATGAGGTATCACACTCGGGATGTATTGCAGACAAGTTAGCAACAACTAGTATGTTTTACGATGCCGGAACATGTCTCTAGCCTAGACCTCTAAATTTTTTTCGCTAATTGACAATGCTCCATTAGGTAAATTTAGATAAATTTTAAGTTGATCTTCTTTAGAATTTTCCTTTCAAGGTTCACCACATGATGTATGTTTGCAATTCCTAAAATGCAACTAATATGATAAAAATTGTTGAATTTTAAACTTCTGTGGTCATTTCTTGGAGAAATATGATCCAGATTATCCACAGTATTTTGTTCATTAGATTGACGTTTTGAACCCCAAAGGGAAGATCATTATTGCAAGGGAAGATCATTATCAAATGAGAAAAATTAGAGAGGCTATTGAAATTATGAAGGTTCCACATAACCTCAATAGGGACAATGGAAATGAGATTAGTGGAAATTGGCTCCTCCTGATTAGACATATCAATCCTTCCAGACCTTTCGAGGAGTAGTACATCAGGTTTGTCCCCTACCCCTTCCTTAATTTCTAAACCCTCTCCCCAATTAGTTAATTAATTAATTAATATAATATACTATAATTAAAATAACATATTATGTTATTTAATATAACATAATATATCATAATATAATATAATATAATATGACATATTATATAATAATTTCTTAACTCTCTCTCCATAGTTAATTAGTTAATTAATTATTAAAATAATTAATTAAAATAACATAAATTAAAAATAGCCCTAAGAGTTAGCTCAATCGGTCAAATCAAGTGCGTCGCTAATGGGAGGTCACAGGGTCGAATCCCGAAAGCTCTTGGGGTCAGGTCAGTAAATAGGCTAAGGGGTGTTGATGCCCTTCGGGTGGCGTCCACTCAGTGTTAAACAACCTTGGACGTAGCGGCTACCCACTGACCCAGGTATCTGTGAACCAGTATGTGAAAAAAAAAGAAAACATAAATTAAAAATAAGTTATACAAAAAAATAAATAAATAATTACCTATTTTATTAACATTAAGATATTAAAAAACTAAAATAAATAAATAAATTCAAATAATACTATTGTATAAATGATTAAAAATGAAACAAAATAGATCTAATATTTACTACTTTATTAATGAGGCAATTAAAAGTATTAATTTATGAATAATAAAATTAAAAGAATTAATATTATTTATAAATAATTTGAATTAAAGTAACATAAACTATTTATTTAATTAAGTATCATAATATAATAAGATTTCATATTAAAATAAAATTAAAATTAGAACAAATTAGAAGGAAGAAATAAATTTATGAGATAAATTCATGAATTAATTATCTAATAATTCATATTAATTAAAACAATAAAAATTAAATAGGTTATATATTTTAGAATTAGAATTAGTCGGCTTCTTCTTTAACTTATCAAGCCATTAGATTTCTACTTATCTGTCCTGGTCGGCAAAATTCTTCTCAGTATATCACTCATTTTCTATCCTGATGATGGATTCCCTTTGGGGTTCTAAACGTCAATCTAATGAACAAAATACTATGGATAATCCAGATCATATTTCTCCATGATAAGCATTATTTCATTCAATTGAACAATGAAAACCTTAGCTAGTAGGGATAGAGCAATCAGATCTTTGACAAAGAGCAAAGAGCACATCTAATGCAAATTCCCTACTACAATATGAACGATACAAGTTTTTCTTTTCGAATCCCTTAATGTTATGATGAACAAAAAGGAAACTAATGCACATACAATCAATCAATCTTTTTATAAGAACGAATACTTTATGACAGTTCAGTTTCGAAGGAAAATAAGACTTTTACAACACTTTCTTTCGGACAAAGATTAATCAACTATAATCTAACTTTAACTGTGGATCGATAACGACAAAGAAAACATTTAAGAAACATTAATCAACCAATTCAAAGTAGGGCTAGCAAAAGAGATAAAAACTTGATTTTTGAGACATGACATTCATTGATCAATCAACAAACAAACAAACCGAGAAAAGTTGGCAAAGGCACATTCCAAAGGTGGGAAACTGACCCTAGAAGGATCAGCGCAACCCTGAATGGGAGACAGTGCACTTCAGAGCATTGTCCCTAAGCCAAAGATGCTCTGCAACGCACTGTGTCCCTCACAAGCCTGCGCTAGTGATAGTGAGCCATTTCAAAAGGCAATTTGACAAAGTTTTGAGCAAATTTTCAATGCAAAAGAGTTGAAATACAATCAATGAATACAAGTAGGGTCTGCAAGAATGTCCTAAGAGGTGGATAACCTATTAGGAAAGGTGATCTTCCCTAGTATGGTCGCCAATTTGTTTTGGAGAATTTGGTATCTACGGATAAATACTAATTCCCTAGATAAGTATGCATATCTAGAACAATAGTTTAAAGTGTTTTAGTCTTTTCCTATAAGCAATAGATAAGATGAGAAGATGAGAAGACCTACTTGTAGTTTCACTTTCCTCTCTTCTCCTTTGTATTGATCCTGTCGTTCCTTCCCGTACTTAATACGCTTGAGAAGTACCTGTAAACACAAATAGAAAATAAAGAATCGATCAAAGCAAAAGATCTATTGAATATAAGTTAATGGAATCATATATATTTCACACATATAAGAATTATAAGACAATACAAACACATGGGAGAAAGGTTCAAACACTTTATTGAATAGAAGAAGGAATTACAACCATTGTGTTTGATTCAAAGTCATTCCTTTAGCTTGGATTCCATTCACATCACATCTAAAGCATGACAAACTTGTAACATTACAATACGTGCTTCAAAGCCAATTCTCTTAGCAACATTATCTCCTTACAATTCAACATAATCTAGCCCCTGATCACTTAGATGAATGGTGAATTTATAGGGAGATGAAGGAGGTTTTGTCATAAATGGTGGCATTGAATGGCCTTCCATACTTAGGTTTAGTTCCATGGAGGAAGGGATGAGAGGATAGGATTCATCTTAACTCATTCCTCATCCATTTTCGATCTCATAGGAGTTGATAAGTGAGGGAACCTTCTAGATGACTCCAAGAGATAAGAATATTCCCCAAACCTTATGTGAATTTCGCTCAAACTCACCTAGGGCAGGTGAAAGGAAGCCTAAGCGCTCTACAAAGCACCCTGGCATGGACTTAATTTCTCTACAGTGCACCCTTACATGGGCCTACCTGTGCTGGTCCCTCTAGAGGCCATTTCTGGATGTCTTCAAGTCATGAAACTGTCCGGGAAGGAGGCATTCAAAGGGGTGACTTGTTTAGGGCATGTAGCAACTGAAATTAGGGTTTGATGAGCCCTCAAAAACACTGATCTAGATGATGGGATTGATGTGCCCAAATGGATCTATAACACTAGTTCTCTCCGAACCATCTTGTAGATATCTTTTTTGAACACTGTTTTTACACTTGCATCATCCATATTTCTTACAAAAATCATATTTTTGGCCAATGTAGGAATATGCAGAACACCTCAAAGTGTTCGAATCCTTCCACCTTGCAACTTCAACTTGACTTTTCCATGTCTGACAATTCTTGCCTTCCCGTCACCCCCTAAGAAGACATCACCACCATCATATTTCTCATACTCACAGAACCACTCCCTATGGGGAATGAAGTGAAATTATGCACCTGAGTCAATCAACCATGCCTCATGATCTACATGTGTACTTAAAGAAGAAGCCAAGTACACATCCCCACCTTCATCTGAGGTGGTTTTCACCTTTGCAGAAGGAGCATCATCAGATCCATTTCCTTTCTTAGGAGCTTTAGATCTAAATTTCTTTTTGTAGTGCCCTTCCTTTTCGCATTTCCAACACACCTTTACAAGTTTTCCAGAATATTTATATCTCTCTTTAGATTTAGGTCCCCCACTTGAGGACTTATTTTTGTTTCTGTTTTGGGACCTTCCTCGTACATACATGACATCTCCATTGTGGCCCTCCATATTTTTCCATCTCATCTCCTCTGACAACAAGGATGAGACTATTTCATCAAAATTCAAGATAGTTGTATTGGTACCTATTGCAACAACCATAATATCCCACAAATCTGGAAGAGAACAATACAAAATGATGCACTAATCTTCATTTGAAATTTTAATATCAATAGATAACAACTAGCTTACCACATTATTAAAGGCATTCAGATGCTCTGTCACAGAGTCTCCATCCTTCATCCTCGTATTATAATTTATTTTTCCATAGGAACAATTTATTCACCAAAGACTTGTTGAAAATAGCAACAAGAAATGTTAAAAATAACATCTATAATTCCAATTTAATTTTTCCTTGAATTAAATTGTAATTATTTTCTCATAGCAACTTGTAATATTTAACTAGGTTAATTTGACTTAGCTTAGGAAATTCGAGTTGGAAGTCTATCTGGAGACATATAGAGTGATCCCTAAATTTTAGGGTCCCAGGTTGAGTTCTTTGGAGTTGTAATACTGAGTTATAGTCAGTTAAACTAGTTCTAGTAATGGATTAGTGCACCTGTGCATCAACCAATACCACACTAATTAACTGAATAACCACTCACAAATAATTCATGCATGTCAGTTTAGAGGCAGACTTAGTTGAGACTAGAGTGCAGGGACAATGTACTATCAGTTGTATAATTGTCCGAGTTGTACAGATGGTGCATGAAATCAGTTGAGGACCTAAGTTTGGATTGTGTAGATATGATAGATCGATTTCCTCATTAAATAGAGGCTAGTTCCTCTAGGAATTGTGCAAGGAAATAGGGGTTTGGCAGACAACAAAATTGGCTAAGTGTTGGCTAGAGATGGCTTGTGAGGCAGAGAATTGATCATACTTGTGCTAGGATTGTTCTAGTCAGAACAAGCATTGTATTTTCTTCTCAGATTTATTATTAATGCAATATATATATTCGAGGTTTTGAATAGTTTCTTTCCCCAGAGAAATATTGTGTTATGTGCCATTGATTATCTTCCTCTTGTTGATTATTATTTTCATTGATCTATTGGTTTCCACTGTTAAAGAGTAGAGTAGATTCTTGTCTTGTTTTTTAGTACATTACATGAGTTGTGTATCTACAGGAAAATCTACATGGTATAGAGGAGATTTCGAGTTTGGAATTATAGGTGAAATTTGAATTTTCAATTCACACTTCATTGTCAGCAAATGGATTTCTATGGTTTTAGACTCGAGTATGCCTTGGATGGAAAATCAAATTATGGGTGGTGTGTGGGTAATGCATTCATGTCGGTTTCACGTGTGTTAATCATCCTTGTGGTCTATATGCTTATTGCATATGCATGGTGTCAGTCATGGCTGTAGTGATGTCGCCCTGTGAAAGAGGATGTTGTTGTTGTGAAGTGTGTTGTCATGAGTGTATGATTGGTTATGCATTGTTATGCATGTCAATGCTTACATGTTTTAAAATGTGCATTGATATGGTTTTTGTTGTCATGCATGAGGTCACGGCATGTCTAGTTGATATGGTCATGCATTAATGACTAGACTCTAGATAGAATGATGGTTATATGGATATATGCTTATGTATTATATCGTATATATGTTGCCATGAATATGTTATACATGTATTACACTAATTGGTTTATCTTGTAGATGAGGTATACTCCCTGAATTATGCTAAAGTACATTGGTTTATTGCGATTTGATTTAGATGACATGATATACCTTGCAGGAAGTATATCAAAGATGAATAGCATAATGCTAGACTACAGTTCATGAGATTCTCCTTATGGGTCAGATGAGCAACGTGGTGTTGGGAATACTTTTGACTTAGAATATACACTAAGAATCTTGAAGGAAGAAATAAGGAGTTGCAAAGCAGACACTGATAAAATTATACATGCACAGGAGAAACAAGTAGAGGTGAATGCACTGATACTTCAAAGTTTGTGAGAATTGCAGCGACAAGGGCCACTTTGGATTAGCCATGGGTAGGAGAACATAAATAATAGGGCATATGGCAATAGATCTCATGGTGGGCACAAGTCAGATGGAGATGACACGGTTAGGGATGGCAGATTGTTGTATACACTGGACAAGAGAGGTGATGGATACAAGTATTATTATAGTTCTGGTTTTGACAGGCATCATGATCATCATCATTATCATCCTTACAGGAGGAGTGATAGGGGATACTTTTTAGATGAGTTTAAGAAATCAAAGCCACCTACTTTTGATGGAGACTTGAAGAAACCAGAAGATGCAGAGGCTTGGATACTTGGGATGAACAATTTCTTTGAGTTGCATGAGTACAAATAAAACATGAAAGCTAGAATTGTTATCCTCAGCTTGAAAGGTAAAGAAGATATCTCGTGGGAATATGTGAATCATGTTAGCAACATCAGGATGAAAGACTTGAGTTGGAATTAGTTAAAGAGGATTTTCAGGAAGAAGTTTTTTTTTTTAATTT
>APFE031229905.1:86488-101591 GCA_000404065.3 Pinus taeda
TTTTTTTTTAATTTTTTAATTTTTAATTTTATTGATTTATTTATTTTATTTTAGAAAGGTACTATGAAAATAAGGCCAAAGAATTCTATGAGCTAAATATGGGATCAATGACCAATGAGGATTACACGACCAAGTTCCTAGAGTTATTGAGGTATGTACTGTATCTTAAATATGAGAAGGATAAATTTTAGTGATTTCTTAGTGGATTTCCATTAGAATTTAAATATCACATTGAGTATGATGAGCCTCGGTCACTTGAGGAGGTTATTGGGAAATTGAAACATTGCTATGAATAGTCAAAGTGTAAGAATGAATCTTAACAAGGATGGAAAGGGAAGGATAAGGATAAAGGTGAGGGTAAATGGCAATTGAAAAGAGAAAGGCCTCAAAATGCAAAAGAGAAAGAGAATGTTGCACCTTACAAGAATTTTAGTGTAGCCATATAGGGACATGGATCACATCAGTAGCATAAAGGTGATGGTACTAGATGGTTGGACTGTTGGACATGTGGTAAGGAACACCTTAAGAGAGATTGTCCATGGAATTAGGGTGGTATGCCTTAGATCTATAGTGCACAAGAGGCATATACTGTTGGGGATGTTGGACAGATCATTCCTCGTATCTATGTAGCGCTAGACATCAAACATGCAGACCATGAAGAATCTATCATTGAGATGGATGGTAAGCTTTGTGATCAAGTTGTTTATATTTTTATTGACCCTGGATCTTATTATAGTTATGTTAGTCCTAACTTGGTGGATAAGTGTGGTTTGAATAAAGAAGTGCATGTAGAATCTTGGTTAGTGAAGTTGGCTATAGTTACAAAGAAAAGAGTTCATCTTTGGTAAGAGCTTGTGCATTCGAGTCAAATGGTATGTCTACATCAGCACACTTGAATGCATTTCCATTGGGATCATATAGTATCCTATTCGGTATGGACTGGCTAATAATACCTTCATAGGAAAAAGGTGGATTGTTATGACAAATCCATTAAGCGTGTGGATGACAATGGGGATCCAAGAGTCTTACCGAGAAATAATAAAGACACATTAGTTAGGATGGTACATCTATGTAGGCCAAGTGTAGACGCAACAAAGGGTGTGTGTTATTTGCAGTACATATCTCTAGTGAGAAAGGTAAGGAAGTGGAGGATGCAAATGTTTTGAGCAGGCACCCATCTCTATAGTAGTTTTAGGATGTATTTCCTATAGATATTTCATAGTTTCCACCTCGTAGGGAAGTAGAATTTTCTATTGAGTTGGTGCCAGGGGCAGCTCCAGCATCAAAAGAACCTTATAGGATGAGAAAACCTAAGTTGATAGAGTTAAAGTTGCAGTTGAAATATATTCTTGACAAAGGATACATTATTCCAAGTGTATCGCCTTGGGGTGCACCACTATTGTTTTTGAAGAAGAAGGATGGTACTCTAAGGCTATGCATTGACTACATGAAGTTGAACAAAGTGACCATCAATAATAGGTATCTGTTGCCAAGGATTGATGAATTGCTTGATCAACTGAAAGGAGAAGCAATGTTCTTGAAGATTGATCTGAGGTTTGGATATCATAAAGAGCACATTAAAGAGGAGGACATTTATAAGACAACTTTCTGGACCAGGTATGGGCATTATGAGTTTGTTGTAGTTCCATTCAATTTCACTAATGCTCCAGCTACCTTTATGTGTTTGATGAATAGTGTGTTGTGTCCCTATTTGGAAAAGTTTGTTATTGTGTTCATTGATGACATATTGATATATTCTAAAAATGAGGAAGAGCATGTCGAGAATTTGGTAGAAATGTTGAGTTTGTTGAGAGAGCATTAGTTGTATGCTAAGATTAGCAAGTGCAATTTCTTTAAGAATATCATACATTAATTAGGAAATGTTGTTGAGTCCAAGGAGGCATAACATTGGATCTAGAAAAGGTAGGAGCTATCATGGAGTGGGAAGCTCCTAGAAATGTATATGAGGTGAGATCCTTCATGGGATTGGTAGGTTACTACAAGAGGTTCATCAGGAGATTATCACATATTTCTTATCTTATTACATCAATGCAGAGGAAAGGCAAGAAGTTTGAATGGATAGAGGACAATTTTGAGCAGCTTAAGTAGTTGTTGACACAAGTTCTAGTGTTAAAGATTGTAGATACAGATAAATAATTTGTAGTATGTACATATGCTTGTGTTGTAGCGGCTACAACCACCCTCCAAAATTTTGGCCTGCAACCAATTTCAGAGCCTCCCTTAAGAGTTTCACTTGATGACTACACACACTCGGGTTCACTCCGTGAGCTGGTGTGAGTCCTTGCATCTGCCTTTCTTGTTCATTTCGTTCAAGTTTCTGCATGCTGGTGTCTAATTCATGCTTGTGACCATGTTCTAGTTATGCTCAAAGTCTTCTCTTTGTATGTGCTTCTTGTGTTCACTATGAAAGCATCTGTCACACTCACACACGAAGTAACATTTTGATCCAAGTGGCTCTAGAGAGACACACAGGACAAAGAAGGCTTATGAACACTCAAAAATAAAAGCGTTCAGAATGATTTCAACCTAGGACTAGAGCGTAGATCTCATCATCCTGATTCCATCGGTGTGAACATCACTCCAATCCGAGTCCAGATGATGAAGTTATCACGAAAAGAGTTTGCCTTAGTTCCTTTGAAAAAGGAGGCATCTCCTCTAAAAATGGGTCTAAAAACCTTATAAGGCAAATCACAATTGGAGGAGTCCAAAGGGTGGACTTAAGGCCAGGTCTTTAGAACCCTCATTTGGCTATCTTCGATATATCAGGTCAGAGGAAGGCAAGCACGCGATATTGAGACCCGGACAGAGCCGACTTGCGATTGCAATATCAACGATCAGAACAATCAGCCGATCGATGATCTATGACAAGGGAAGAACCCTTGGGCCATTGCGATTGCGATAGCGATATACCGATCAACGATGCGCGATCTTCACCATGTGATAGGAAAATAGATCAACGACTAGGATTAAATTAGCGGTCGGGAGATCGACGATCCTAGATAGCAAGGGGCGATGCGATAGCGACATGCGATGCAATCTGGACCATCTGATCAACGAATAGATCAACGGTCTAGATCTAATCGACATATCGGAGATCGATGGATCAGCGTATCGGTGATCCCTCGATATACAGGGCCATTGACATCAGCAATAGTGACAGTGATAAAGGGCTAAACCCAATGGATCTATAGACTTGATTTCATGAAATTTGAAGTCCATTTTTTCAGATTTTTCAATGTTTCTATGTATTTTGATTTTGAATGAAAAAGGCCATTTCTGGGGTTTTGTTGCACCAACCAAACCTTTCGTTCAAATGACTTCTATTCTAAACCAACAGACTCCATGTTTTAAGTGGCCTTGTCACAAAAAAGCATGTTATAAAACACGATGAATGCAGAGAGCCGAGGCTAGAGTGCCCGAGATCCTAAGTGCCAGGGAGCCAATGAGGAGGCTGCACCTGACGGAGAGCTGCAGAACGAGAGGGCCAGACAAAGATAGAGATAGCTAGACAGTGCTGCAAGTCACTCAGAGAAGCTTGAAAGCCAGAGTGCCACAGAGCCGCAAAGTCATAGATCTTGATCAAGACAGCACGAGAAGGTGAGCCAAAGAACCAGAGGGTCAGGCAGAGCCACAAAATTGCAGCGACATAGCCAGAGTGACACAGAGTAGCAGAGCCACAGAGCTTGATCGAGATAGCGCAAGAAGGTGAGCTAAAGAACTAGAGGGTCAGGCAGATTTGTAGAACTGCAACGACATAGCCACAACGCTACGGAGGCAGATATATAGAGAGCTACATTTCTAAGAGTCCAGAGCAGTCTTCTTCTTGCGATCGATGTTGTGATATCGATGGTTCAGCAAGCTTCAGCACTTTGACAGCTTCCGTTCCAGATGTCCCTCATTGTGACAAGCCAGAAAACTATCAATGCAAGGGAGCCAAAGTCCAGATTGATAATGGGCCCTGCCTGCGCATCGACAATGTGAACAACGTTATTCATTGTGGATTGTTTTTGCTAAGGATATGAACATCAAGCTTCTGATGGCCCCTTGTTGTGAGGTATGTGATGTTTTCATGCACTACTTCTTTAAGCATTATACTACATGGATCCTTGATTGATGTTGATGCAGGATCTTGTTTATTACATGTTGTCATGATTCCTTGCTTGATTTGATGCAGGATATTCTATGTGATGTACTTTCTGTCATAACTCATCATATTATGTTTTGAGATCCCTTGTTGTATGTTGTTGGGATACTCTTGTTTTCGTCATGCATGTTTTGCTTTTAAAATACCTTTTATGCCATGTTGGTGGGATGTTCATCATGCATGTTTTTGTGTCATACTGATAGGAGACTTTTGATTGAGAGTTCCAATTGTGGAACATCTCTTAGAGCCACTCCCGCATGAGCGCATTTTTCCTTGTATGATCACAACATCATCTCTCGTCAACATCACCTTTATTGACAGCACTTAATACAATGACCTACACCATCTTGACACCGGGGCCCAGAGACATAGTCCCTCCTGGACGAACTCCGTTATCAACGCTTATGTTTTCATGTGTTGATGATTGTCTTGTTCCTCTTCTTTTCCGCATGCAGATGTATTCATTAATGTTCTTTTAAAAATGAAATTTAACACATCATGAAAGTAAAAGGTCTCGGAAGAGTCCTTCGTCACACCCAGACTTGGATCAAGTGGTATAGGAATGGTCTTTGCGTTGATGTGAATTGCAGTGTGAACAATGACAAAGGATGGCAGAGCGATGTACGAGACCACGGTCAACATTTCCAAGAGAGTGGAAGTCGTGTATGAAACTCTATAGAAAGAGATAGAGGAAAAGGAGTGATTGTAGCTTCAGTTGCAAGCCACAGAAGAGGCCCTAGAAGAACTGAAGCAAAACAACCAAAGTCTTCAAACGAAGAACGATGAATTGAAGATGCGTCTACATGAAGAGAAAGAGGAAAAACAAAGTTTGCTAGGATAGCTGCAAGCAAAGGACGAGGCCTTGGAAAAGCTGCAGCGAGACCCATGTGAGGTAAAAAGTGGTTCTCCATCTTCATGTATGTTTCCTGATGATGATTTCGCTATTTTTGAAAATCATACCACAGGAATTGGCTCCAAACTGTTGAAGAGAATGGGGTATGAAGGAAAATGCTTGGGCATCAATGGCCAAGGCATTGTCAATCCCATCAAAGTAGAGGAATTACCCCGTCAGGCAAGACTTTGGTATGTCAGGAAAGAAGTTGGGAAATGCGTTGAGACAACGAGCAAACCACCAACAATGGATGATGAGAAACCCTTATCAGATCTTTCCAAATTGAAAGAGGAGGTAAAAGATGTTGATTTCCTTTCGGTTTCATCTTCTCATATTATGATGTCTGCTGGAGATTTGGAGATCCCAATTATAGGGACGAACATGAGGCTCCTTAAAAGGATGAGGCACGAGGAGAAAGAACAACTTGGTGCTAATAACAAAGACATGACTCAACCTTTGGAGGTTGTGCATGAACGTCGATTTGCAGGCTCGAGGTACACTAAAGGAGAGTGCTCAAAGGTGTTAGATTCATCCGAGACATCATCGAGGAAAGAGAATGATGGGAAAACATCCCCATCATCCCATTGTAGTTTCCATTGCAGGGAGAGAGCTGAGGCAAGCTCTCATTGCCATACTGACATCAGAGACAGCAAAGGAAGGTATAACCATTTTCAATCTTTGAATGTTCATTTTGAATATGAACATGTTGTTAATAATGAATGAAGTTCAAGGCATCGAAAAACTAGTACCTTTTGTGGTTTACGTAACCATACCTTTTCTAAGTGTTGAAAGAATGGAAGCACTCATGAGGCGTGAAAGACCCTCTCAACAACATGAAAAGAAATAGGTTAAGTAGATATGGAGGAAGAAAACCTATTGCAGTCATTGCGACAGAAATGGCCATCAAAGAGCCATTTGTTAGAGGCTCCATCCAGAGCAGTGCCTTACAGAAAAAGCGTCGGTGTGTGAACTAGGAAAAGCAGTTGTTAGACAAGCAAAGTCGCCACAAGGAGGTGACCCATTCACATTGATAAGTGAAAATTGGTTTCTATACATGTTTTCGTTTCATGGTCATTCTTTTGTAAATCATTTGTTGCATTTTAAAGTGTAAAAGTGATGATGTGTTTTCCATCACTTGGTCAGCAACAATGATGTTTGGTCATGTTTTGAGTCGTATTTTACACTCTGAAAGTGATGTTATGTTTACATCACTTGTCGAAACAATAGTTTTTGGCCTTATGTATGTAAATCACGTGTTGTAGTGATAATGTGTTTTCCATCACTTGTTGAAGCAACCATGATAGTTTGGCCTTGTTGTCTTAGCTGGGATATTATGTCCATCTTGTTGTAAACTTGACCACTAAGTATGTGTTATAAACTCGCGGCAAGTATGGGATGTTTTGGGTCATTAGTTGGTCATATCATTCAAGCATGTAATTTGCAAAAAAATGTCCTATAGGTTACAGAGGTAGCAGGTGTCGGCTCGTTGCTTAAGGCTCCAAAGAACAAAGGTGAAGGAGATGGAAGCGAGACCTTTTCAGGATGCTTGTGACATAGATAGGGTACATAGAAAGTTACAGATTATTTTTCATGCTTTTGGAGAACCAAAAGCTCCTCAGCGGGGAGGATTGATCCAGGTGGCTCCAGAGAGACACACAAGACAAAGAAGGCTTATGAATGCTCAAAAATCAAAGTGTTCAGAATGATGTCCACCCAGGACCAGAGCGTAGATCTTTTCATCTTGATTCCAATGGTGTGAACAACACTCCAATCTGAGTCCGGATGATGAAGTTATCGCGAAAAGAGTTTGCCTTGGTTCCTTTGAAAAAGGAGGCATTTCCTCTAAAAATGGGTCTAAAAGCCTTATAAGGCAAATCACAATCAGAGGATTCCAAAGGGAAGACTTGAGGCTGGGCCTTTAGAACCCCTGATCGGTGATCTCTAATATATCAGGTTGGAGGAAGGCAGGCACGCGATATTGGGACCTGGGCAGAGCCGAATTGCGATTGTGATATCGACGATCGGAACGATCGACGATTGGCGTATGACAAGGGAAGGACCCCTGGCCCATGTGATTGCGATATGTCGATTAGTGACGCGTGATTTCCATCGTTGGATTAGAAAACAGATCAATGACTAGGATTAGATCGGCAGTTAGGAGATTGGCGATCCTAGATACCAAGGGGTGATGCGATAATGACATGCGATGCAATCTAGATTGTCCGATCAAGGAACAAATCAACGGTCCAGATCTAATCGACATATCTATGATTGGCAGATCGGCGCCGATCGTTGATCCCTCGATATATAGGGCCATTGACATCAGTAATAGTGATAGCGATAAAGGGCCAGAACTAATGGATCTATAGACCCAATTCATGAAATTTGAAGTCTAGTTTTTCAGATTTTTCTTTGTTTCTGTGTATTTTGATTTTGAATGAAAAAGGCCATTTTTGGGGTTTTGTTGCACGAACCAAACCTTCCGTTAAAACGAATTCTATTATAAACCAACATACTCCACGTTTTAAGTGGCCTTGTCACAAAAAAACATGTTATAAAACACGTTGAATGCAGAGAGCTGAGGCTAGAGTGCTCGAGAGCCTGAGTGCTAGGGAGCCAATGAGGAGGCTGCGCCCAACAGAGAGCTGCAGAATGAGAGGGCCAGACAAAGATAGAGATAGCTATATAGTGCCACGAGTCACTCAGAGAAGCTTGAAAGCCAAAGCACTTGAAAGCCAGAGTGCTGTAGAGCCATAAAGCTCGATTAAGACAGCGCGAGAAGGTGAGCCAAAGAACCAGAGGGTCAGGCAGAGCCACAAAACTGTAATGACATAGCCAAAGTGCCACAGAGCTGCAGAGCCATAGAGCTTGATCGAGAAAGTGCAAGAAGGTGAGCCAAAGAACCAGATGGTCAGGCAGAGCCACAAAACTATAGCGACATAGCCACAACACTACAAATGCAGATAGCTAGAGAGCTACATTGCAGAGAGTCCAAAGCAGTCTTCTTCTTACGATCGATGCTGTGAGATCGATGGTTTAGCAAGCTTCAACACTTTGACAACTTCCGTTCTAGATGCCCCTGATTGTGACAAGCCAGAAAACTATTGATGTAAGGGGAGCCAAAGTCCAGATTGATAATGGGCCCTACCTACGCATCGACAATCTGAACAACGTTATTCCTTGTGGATTGTTTTTGCTAAGGATATGAACATCAAGCTTCCGATGGCCCCTTGTTGTGAGGTATGTGATGTGTTCATGCACTACTTCTTTAAGCATTGTCCTGCATGGATCCTTGATTGATGTTGATGCAGGATCTTGTTTATTACATGTTGTCACGATTCCTTGCTTGCTTTGAGCGGAATATTCTATGCGATGTACTTTCTGTCATAACTCATCATGTTATGTTTTGAGATCCCTTGTTGTATGTTGTTGGGATACTCTTCTTGTCGTCATGCATGTTTTGTTTTTGAAATCCCTTTTATGCCATGTTGGCGAGATGTTCATCATGCATGTTTTTGTGTCATACTGATAGGAGTATTTTGATTGAGAGTTCTAGTTGTGGAACATCTCTTAGAGCCACTCCTGCGTGAGGGAATTTTTCCTTGTATGATCACAACATCATCTCTCGTGTACATCACCTTTATTGACAACACTTAATGCAATGACCTACACCATCTTGACACCGGGGCCCAAAGACATAGTCTCTCCTGGATGAACTTCATTATCAATGCTTATGTTTTCATGTGTTGATGATTGTCTTGTTCCTCTTCTTTTCTGCATGCAGATGTATTCATTAATGTTCTTTTAAAAATGAAATTTAACACATCACGAAAGTAAAAGGTCTTGGAAGGGTCTTTCGTCAGACCTAGACCTAGATCACATTCACTATCGTGCAAGCGTCATCTCAAACAATGAACAGTCAATCACGAGTGTTGCGCTTGTCACTTGCACCTTCGGTCAGTCATGTTGAACATGTGTGTTTGGATGGTTTGGGTTGTTTTGTCGTCGAGTCATATGAATGTGTGTTCGTATGATCACCTATGCATCTTTCGATTGTTCACACACTTTTAATAAAGTTCTGATGACCAGACTCCCCTCTGGCAATTAGACCATCACCTCATTTTTGACTCAATCGACTGTCAACTAGAACAATGTAGAATCACCAAGCTAGTATTTTCAAGTTGTGCTGTCTGCAAGCAATTCAATCAACCTTCATGCTGGCCACCCAGACAATTGGACCCAACAGTCACCCCAAGACTGACTTCCCTAAAAAATTGCACAGAGGCCATTGACCTTACTCGTTTAGCTGATTGAGGAAATTTTGCAGACAAGTCGGACAAACACCAAGTGCCCGTCCCTGTCTCTCTCATAAAATTGCACAGTTTTCCTAGTAAGTCATCCCAACAGTCGACTGATTCTTCATATCAATAATTGTGTAGTGTCCATGAGCATCCCTTCTGCTACCCATCAGTCATCTTAGCTTAGAAATTGCACAGAGATGTCAGCAGGTTGGCCTCCCGGCCTCAGTGTAGTTTCCCTTGCCAGTAACCCCTAGCAATAGACTGCCAGTTCCCTCCAAGAATTGTGCAGTTTTTGCTACTAATAACTAAGAAGCCAACTTCTAGTTCCCTCTGGAAATTGCACAGTTTTGGTTGCCAGTGACCCCAACATCCAACTGCCAGTTCCCTCTAGGAATTGTGCAGTTTTTCTTTCCAGTCTCCCAGACAGTTCCTCCCAAAAACTGTGCAATTTCTGCCTGCTGACCCTTCATGCAGCCCAACCCGTTCCTTTGGAAAATTGTACAAATCTGACTATCTAGTCCCTGCTACCTGTTCATTCCAAAATATGGGTAGAGCATCCCTACCTTGCCTTACTCCAGCCCAGACTGTCCCTTCCAAATTTGTGCAATTTTGCCTCCTAGCCGAGCCAGACCTCGCAAACAGTCACTGTCGACTTAATTGCCCATTCAATCACTCAGTGAATCTTGCGAAATTTTCATCAGTAGTGCCTGGAGTCACCATCTTGCTTCGAAACCCTACTACCTCTCCCTGTCACCTGCATCCGAAATGATCATGTGTCATGGTAGACTAGGAAGTTTTGATTTAATGTTGTCTCATCATGAGTGACTGCAGGTACAAGTACACCAACAAACATGGCAAGATGACGAGTGGGATGAACGAAGGGAGAAGATGCAGAAGGACATTTTAAACAATGGATGAATGAATGATGCATGTGAAATAGATGAACGTGAAAGACCTGCACCTTCACCAATAGATGAGCCTGTCAAGCCTCCTAGCATGAAAGAAAGGAACAACATGCAAAAGCTTCATCAAGCGAACAAAGGACCATCGAAGACTCTGCGCACTTCACCATGTGGAGGTGAAGCTATGATACACCATGAAGACATCCATCACCCAGTAGCATTGTAACTCGACATGCACTCCAGTAGCAACATGAATGTACCAACACTGTCATTTCAAGTCATGTTGAGTCATGTCATGAGTCTTGTCTCCCACATCTCCACTATGGCGTATGTTGTCAATCAATGTGATGTAATGTGGAAGTCCAAGAGACCCACTTGTTGAACAAAGAGTCATGTAAGTCAAATGGTCATGAGGGTAGTCGAACAACCACAAGGGTTAGATTCATTGCTACATGGAATTTGCATCTACAGATAAACACATTTTCCCTAGGTAGGTGACTACACCTAGAACAACAGAAAGAAAGTAGTTTAACCTTTTCTTATAGAAGATAGATGAGATGGAGGAACCTACTTGTTGCCTTTCACTTCCTGAATCTCTTTTGAATTGCTCCCATTGATCCCACTTGAACTAAATCTACTCAAAAGGTACCTGCATCAAGAGAAACAGAAACAAGAAATGATCAAAGCATACATAATCTTTTGAATTTAAAAAAATGGAATCGAAGACATTGAAACACATAATTATCACATATATTAACAATCATATGAGAAATGGAATAAGCTCTTTATTAATGTAAAAGGAAGAATATCACCCAATACAGTTTGATCCTGTGCCACTCCTCTAGCTTCAGTTCAACCCTCGCCACATTAAAGCACAACACTCCAACAACATACCATTGCTTAACATAAACTCAATCCGCAAACCAACATAATTTCCTTACGAACTTCAGATTCTAGTCCCTTGATCACTATGATGAGTGCTCAATTTATAGGAAATGGAGGTGGTTTTGTCATAAATGATGGTATTGAATGACCTTCCAATCTTGGAGTTAGTTTCCATGGAGCAAGGGATCAGAGGGTAGGAGGTTAATGGATCCTTAGCCTATCCAATTTCGATCTCATAGGAGGGGATAAGAGATGGGAAACTTCTAGAATCATCTAGAATCAAGGAATATTCCTAGAACCTATGCAAATTTTGCTCAATCTTGCCCAACGCAGGCTAAAGAGGGCCTAAGTGCACTGCAGTGTAGGCCATAGTGGGCCTGCCTGATCTGTAGTGCACTGTCTCAAGGGGTGGGTTGTGCTGGTGTCCCAAGGAGGCATTTTAGGAGGGCTTCAGGCCATGAAACTTTCATAGAAGGATGCATTCAATGAGTTGACTTCTCTAGGGCATGTAACAACTGAAATAGGGTTTTATGAGCCCTAAAAGTACTGATCTGAATGTCGGGAGTGATGTGCCCAAATAGACCTATAACAGTTGCCCCCTAAAGCATGAAGTCGAAAATGATAATGTCAAGTGATATGATTTATGATGTGACAGAGAAGAACTGAAGCAGACGGTGACCTGCATCAATTACAATACATAACATCATGATATTTTGGATTTTTTCATGAATTTCTGAGGGAAGGCATACCCATACTCAGCATATAAACTTTCATCACAAGTACATAGATAGTCGTCTACAAATATAGACCCATGATGGGATGACCATCAATGTAAAGCCATGGTACAGATGATTTAGTACTCTCTTGAAATCGCAGCTTGGATGGATGAAACTAGATCCAGGGTCTTCTATCTCATCCAATCATTTGCTCAAGTACAAGTCTAACCATGTGAATATGTGATTTGAAGTCAAACATGGGAAGACACCGTCTGATTACCAGCCAATGATGTAAGCCGTTAATCACCGATAACGATAATGATTCTCAAGATACTACAATACAGTTTGCATGGTGTGAATAGATGTTTTGATGTCGAACACCATACAAAGTCTTTCGGTCGAAGTCTAGTGATGTCAACCTGTCGCCAGAAGCAAGAAACTTGCCATTGATGTATGCAAGCCCTAAGGTACTGAAAGGTTGCTTCTAAGTCAACTTCTTGGATAATGTGCTGATGTCGACAAGAAGCGACTCGTCGTAAGAGGGCCTTGATGTATCCCACATCAACGACAAGAAACAAGTGTAATGATTTTGGAGACGAAATGTGACTGAAAACACAAGGTTCAAGAATGGTGGTCATGAAAATGAAGGTTTATGAGTATTGCAAAGGATGAGTTTTACTGAGTGACTTCTCTTGAACATGTCGACAACACTGAATGAATTAGCAACATTGACCCAAAATGAAGGTGATGGATGGTGTGATAGACGATAGGTATGATAACCATCAAGTAGATAACCCAACCCAAATAGTCATGGAGATGAAGTGAAAGTGTCATGTTCAAGAGCGACTTGCTACCATAAAGTGATTTGTCCCTTTTCCCATTTTCCCTAGTCATTGCTGACCAGTACCTCTTTATTTTTTAACAAGCTTGAGGAGGATAACATATGCTTGTAGTATAATACCACCCTTCGGGTAAATCCATACTATGTGATGTTTTAACGAGTCTAGCAAAGGTGAATCTTGGTCTTGTCATGATGGACAAGTTTGTCTTTATTTTGATATTTTAACGAGTTTAACGACAATGATAACTCCACAAGTTCTTTTTCATAAATTTGTCTCTCAAAGTCTGAAAAAGCGTAAAACAATAAAAGGGAGAACCTATTGACCATGTTCGATCAACGTATTCCTTTTTCGTAAGTAATCTATCTCAGTCTAGAAAAGGGTGTTGGAAATAATACTGAGAGGGGGGGTGAATCGGTATTATCAAATCAATATAACTTTTTCATTTCCATATTAAGATTCATATACGCTACTTTAGTTAAGGCAAACCGCATGTATACGCAACTGTGTGTAATGCAACAAGTGTATATTCAGTAAACTTATGATTCAGTTAGTTGATCCTTAATGAGTGCATCAGAACATTATTAAACATATGAACAGTAAACCGAAGCAGTAAAACAGAATAGATCATCACACACAAGAAGCTCACATGAACACCATGATATAAGGTGGAAACCCAATGTGGATGAAAACCACCTGCTACAAGTCGTCTCAATCTTCTCTTTAATAAGAAACTTCTTTTATAATGGTTCTGTACTAGTGCAGCCTTATACCAGTACCCAGGCTTCAACCTGCAGAAGGCTACAACCTTCTCTCGTTCTCCAGACTCTCCTGGAAGGGAGATACAACCCCCATAGCTCTTGTACTAGCCGATCCATTTACTAATACGTAGGTGCTGACCTACTGAAATGCTCCAACCTTTAATCGTTTTCTAGCTGCTATTGGAAGGGAGCTACCACTCCCTTAACTCTTGTACTAGCTGATGTACTAGTATGTAGGTGCCGACCTACCGAAGGCTAAAACCTTCTATTTCTTCCTCCAGGTACCACGTTTCATACATTTTCAGACTGGATACTCATGGAACACAACATCATAATCTGAAGGCCACGTTTCATCCAATTTTCATACTGGACCCAACAACAACATTGAAGCACAAAATTAATCATCACTGCAATACACCCATCAACTACACCTGCATCATCAATCTCAGAATCACCCAATACTGAAACACTGGAACCCTGTCAACAACACAGTCACTAGAACACAAAACAGACAATAGAACTTTGCAACAATAACTAGATCCAACTGCAACTTCAAATATCATATATCATAATGTATACGCCACTATGACAAACCAAACCAGCATACATACGCGCTTTCACCAAAGACAACCTGCGTACAAATATACAAATATTTTCTCATAACTTTGCAGCTGTTCCAGACATCAATCATACCCATATCATAACATTTACAGAACATTACATGCGTCAATATATAGATCTGGAATAAGCATGATCAAACTGTATAGAGATGATTCATTCCAAGCCATTTAGATCTCGATCTATCCTTAGATCTTGTTCTCCATCGACCGCTTAGATTCCTCCTTAGCAAAGCATCATGAACTTATAACCTGCATACTGGATCTCATTCATCATTAGATATTCAAGACTTTCTCAATGCATTTGCCTACTGATCTTCTTCTCCTTTTATAGTCGTAGGCCTTACTCAATACCATGTTCCAAAACCAATGAGAACCAATACTAGGGACCCAATACCCGGGTTCAACACTCCAGACACAATACCAAGGACCAAAAACATAGGTCTAAATACCACGAACCCAAAAATAAGCTTTCCCACATATACGCGCTTTTCCGTGCATGAAAGTGCGTGCAAACGCATACGCGACTTTTGATCAACAATCTTGCGTGTATACGCGTCTTTGTATATAGAGAACCTATGTGTATAACCTGCGTGTATACCCTACTTGGTATATAGCAAACCTGCGTATATATTTGACTTGGTACATAGTCAACCTATGTATAACCTACCTATGTACACGACTTGGTATATAGTGAACCTGCATATATACTCTTCTTTCTTCATTCTTTGTAGTCTAATAATCAATTCTTTGCTATTGACTTGCTGCACTATAATCTGTCATCTTGAAATCAAGGACAACACTTGTATCATAATGCTAACAATCCCCCCCTTTGGACTTGATGGCAAAGCTAACCTGTCATACTGAGAACTGTCATCTGATTCCTTTGAGTTTTCCTGCATCCCATGTATTCTGTCACATTTGATATCTCTTCTGTAGATTCATCTAGTTGTATATAAGTGAGTTGTTCTTCTATGAGTGGGTTGCCATCAAGTACAACACATGCATCATAATGCCAAAAATCT
>APFE031229905.1:103924-135575 GCA_000404065.3 Pinus taeda
TTTGATAGCAGGAGACCTTTGACTACTAAGAATATCATCCAAGATCTTAGTACTATCTTGAAATCGTAAGAGCTTATCTTTTTTTTCTAATTTATCTTTTAGAATATTTACCTCAACCTGATGTCGCTCTTCCTTTTCAAGATACTTCTTCTTCATGTTTTCTTCAGCTTTTCTTCCTTCTTCCAATTGATGTCTTCGTTCAAGAACTTCGTTTTCTTGTTTTTCAAGAGCTTGGAGTTGTTCTTTATTCTGCTTATTTGATTCTTCAAGATCTTCTTTTAGCGAGAGGTTCGTAGCTTCAAGACTTTCATAGTAATTGGATCTATCTCTGAGTTTCTTGATTGTTGTGCTCCTTTTATTGACTTCATTTCTTAATGATGTCACTTAATCCTGCAACTTTTGACATTGATCTTCCTTGTCCTTGAATAACTTCCTTACCTTGTTTCCTTCCTCTAGTTGAGCTTTTAGTTTGGTAGCTTCTTCTTTGAAGCCACATTCCCTTTTGTTCAATAGATCTTGTTGATCTCTAATTTTTTCTATAAGCCTTTTAAATTCTGCCTCTATTTGATTTCTTTCTTTCTCAGTCATAAGAGAAAATTCAGTGGTTCCACTATCACTTTCATCATCTTCAAATGGATGGATAAATGTATCACCAGAGTATAAAAAATTCATACCTGCTAGTTCTTTTGCTTGTTCATCTTCGTTTTGAAGTGATTATGAATCTGAAGTGCTTCTTCCAAATATTCCCCAATCGATTCTCCCACTATCATAGCTCTTCTGAGATGTCTTCTTCTTCTTAAGCTTCTTTCCCATTGATCTACAGATCTCCTTCAAGTGATCAAGCTTCTACCAAAGGGCTTGCTCTGATACCAATTGTTGGAAATAATACTGAGGGGGGGGGGGGGGCGTGAATCAGTATTATCAAATCAATATAACTTTTTCATTTCCATATTAAGATTCATATACGCTGCTTCAGTTAAGGCAAACTGCGTGTATACGCAACTGTGTGTAATGCAACAAGCGTATATTTAGTAAACTTATGATTTAGTTAGTTGATCCTTAATGAGTGCATCAGAACATTATTAAACATATGAACAGTAAACAGAAGTAGTAAAACAGAACAAATCATTTCACACAAGAAGCTCACATGAACACCATGATATAAGGTGGAAACCCAATGTGGGTGAAAACCACCTGTTGCAAGTCGTCTCAATCTTATTTTTAATAAGAAACTTATTTTACAATGGTTCTGTACTAGTGCAGTCTTATACCAGTACGTAGGCTTCAACCTGCAGAAGGCTACAACCTCCTCTCGTTCTCCAGACTCTCCTGGAAGGGAGCTACAACCCCCTTAGCTCTTGTACTAGCCGATCCATTTACTAGTACGTAGGTGCTGGCCTACTGAAATGATCCAACCTTTACTAGTTTTCCAGCTACTACTGGTAGGGAGCTACCACCCCCTTAGCTCTTGTACTAGCTGATGTACTAGTACATAGGTGCTGACCTACCGAAGGCTACAACCTTCTCTTTCTTCCTCCAGGTACCACGTTTCATACATTTTCAGACTGGATACTCATGGAACACAACATCATAATCTGAAGGCCACGTTTCATCCAATTTTCATACTGGACCCAACAACAACATCGAAGCACAAAATTAATCATCATTGCAATACACCCATCAACTACACCTGCATCATCAATCTCAGAATCACCCAATACTGAAACACTGAAACCCTGTCAACAACACAGTCACTAGAACACAGAACAGACAACAGAACTCTGCAACAATAACCCGATACAACTACAACTTCAAATATCATATATCATAATGTACACGTTACTATGACGAACCAAATCACCGTACATACATGCTTTCACCAAAGACAACCCACGTACAAATCTACAAATATTTTCTCATAACTTTGCCACTGTTCCAGACATCAATCATACCCATATCATAACATTTACAAAACTTTACATGCGTCAGTATATAGATCTGGAATAAGCATGATCAAACCATATAGAGATGATTCATTCCAAGCCATTTAGATCCTGATCTATCCTTAGATCTTGTTCTCCATCAACCGCTTAGATTCCTCCTTAGCAAAGCATCATGAACCCATAACCTGCATATTGGATCTCATACTTCATCAGATATTCAAGACTTTCTCAATGCATTTGCCTAATGATCTTCTTCTCCTTTTATAGTCTTAGGCCTTACTCAATACCATGGTCCAAAACCATTGAGAACCAATACTAGGGACCCAATACACGGGTTCAACACTTCGGACGCAATACCAAGGACCAAAACCATAGGTCTAAATACCACGGACCCAATACCTGGGTTCAACACTTCGGACGCAATACCAAGGACCAAAACCATAGGTCTAAATACCACGGACCCAAAAATAAGCTTTCCCACATGTACGCGCTTTTCCGTGCATGAAAGTGCGTGCATACGCATATGCGACTTTTGATCAACAATCCCACGTGTATACGCGTCTTTGTATATAGAGAACTTACGTGTATAACCTGTGTGTATACCCTACTTGGTATATAGCGAACCTGCGTATAAATGCGACTTGGTACATAGTGAACCTGCGTATAACCTGCCTATGTACACGACTTGGTATATAGTGAACCTGCGTATATACTCTTCTTTCTTCATTCTTTGTAGTATGATCATCAATTCTTTGCTACTGACTTGCTGCACTATAATCTGTCATCTTGACATCAAGGACAACACTTGTATCATAATGCCAACAAAGGGTTAAACTTATACTGAGTAGATGTTTTTTCCAATCCGTTTACGAGCTGAAAAGGATAAGCGCCTGACAATCTTTTCGTGTTTAAAGAGTCAGAAAAGAGCTTGAAAGTAGACCCATTATTTTTATTTTCTTTTAATGAGTCAAAAAGGGAAAATACTCAGCGATCTTTTCATTTTTTACGAGTTAGGAAAGAGCTTAAAGATGACTTGTCTTGGAGGAACGAGTGGCATAATAGGTAGCAGCTGGTTTCGGAAATGGTGGAACTACTCAAAACATGTTGATTTATGTGAAGAGGCTGGCTAATAAGACCACTCGTTGCAAATGTTCCTCAAAAAGTGTGAAACAACCAAGTGAAAGCGTATGATCGACCAAGCAGATAGTGACGATGGAAGGAGAAAAACCAAGGCTCATATGATGGAAAAGGCTGATAGAATGGTAATCATGAGGGTTAAAATGGAGATGGGTTCATTTTTACACAAGCTTGAACAATAGGAAACTATGCTTGGATTCAGTTTCATGTTTACACAAGCTTGAAACTAAAAACTATGCTTGGATTCAGTTTCATTTTTACAAAAGCTGGGTTCATTTTTACACAAGCTTGAACCATGAAAAAACTATGCTTGAGATTGGTGGACATGCCCCCAGCACGATGACTCGATTCTAGGTGAATGCCCCCTAAGATTCATCACATTCACCTAAGTAGACTACTCATGGCTATTAGGTGGATGAACTGAAGGTTCATTTACGAGATAAGGTGAAGGACTCGACTGGGATTTTATGAGATCTAATCAAAGACTCGAATTGGAACTTTCCTCCAGGGGAACTTGTTTCATTTTTTAATGAGTTTGACAGAAGACAACGAGCTATGCTCACACCCTTTGTTTCATTTTTTATCGAGGTTGAAACAAGACCAAGAACTATCCTCATATTCCTTGTTTAATTTTTTAACGAGATTGACACAATACAAGGAACTATGCTCATACCCTTTGTTTCATTTTTTAACGAGGTTGACATAAGACCAAGAAATATCCTCATATTATTTATTTCATTTTTTAACGAGGTTGACACAAGACCAAGAACTATCCTCATATTCCTTGATCATGACCCATAAGAGGTCATGACTTCCAACAGGTTCTCATCAGATGGGAGAACAATGCTTTGGAAGGGATATGTAGCAAGGAATCCATTAGAGAGATCTGGTTCCAATGCCCCCAGTACATAATTCACAATATCACAAAATTGATCATTAGTTGATGTAGGCATAGAATGGGTTGCCACATAATTGACCCGTGGTGGGGAAGATACCATTGGGACAAAAGGACCATTTAGGGAAGATGGTTAACTAGAAGCCACATTTGGACTAGGAAATGAAAGTTGGTCAATGGTGACAATTCTGTCTTCATGCAAGAAACACATCACTCAAAAGAGTGTTGAAACAATAACTCCCATGTCATAAACATAGTCACACCCAAGAAGTAAATTGTAATCTAAAGGGCCTAGGAATACCATCACGTTGAGATAAACAATTTTTCCTGCCAAAGTAATAGGCAATTGAGGAAGGATCCCTAATGGTTGACTAGTTCCTCTATTAAAATCCAATATATTCAGGGTAACAGGAAGAAGTGGCAACGAACCGAGCGCTTGGCAAGCAGTCGAGGAAAGGATACTCACATATTCATCTTCACCTATAATAGTGCCAGATATAATCATATTATAAACCTGTACTATGATTTGGAAATGCACATAAGAAGGAAGATGACATCCTGCTAGTGGATTCCAATCAAAGGAAGTGACCATACTACTTGGAGGGGGTACCGTAAGAATGAGAGAATTACCTCCTTGAGTTACGAGAACGAGAGGATTTTCCTCCTGTCTTGATGGAACAGGAGGTTGCCTCCAAGCTCATTGGAATATGAAGAAACAAAAAGAACCTGAGTGGTAACATACTCACTCTCTAAGAATAAGGCACAATTAACTGAAGGTGAAATCGGGTCAACTGTTTCCTTGACCTGTGACTGGTTAGGTATAGACTCATGGGATTCACATTCAAAGAGAGTGGGTTTGATTGACGGTTGATTTGGGTTAGTCACTTCATCAACTAGTGAAGGATTAAGGGAGACTCTCCTATAACCAGATGGAAGTCACTACGAAGAAGCAGGATGGTTATCCAACACTTTCTGGGCTTCATCCAGATAGGGACAAAGGTGAATGGGTGATTCCATTCACATAACCTATAGGGAAACTTAAGTTTACCCTTATTTTGATGAACTTTACTAACACTAGTTGATGGAGTGTCACCAGCATGATATCCACGAAATTGATGGCACAGGGTGATGTGAACGAGTAGACCATTCTTCTAAGATATGAGGAATACGAGAAAAATTTCAAAGAAGATGGTCTCTCATACAAAGTTTGCAAGGATATCAAATTTTGTGAGGCTTATCAGATAGTTTCTCATTAGAAGTTGCATTCAAAGCAATGGGTTCTTGGTTTCCCCCCTGTTTAATTTTCTTCTTCTTCTTATTCTTCCTTCTCTTCTTCTTCTTATCCACATGGTTACTAGTGTCAACACTTTCACCAGGTAAAGGGGAGGAAGAAATAACTGGCGAAGAAGGTAAAGGCTCAACTTTAGGATCAATTTGAGGTTGATTTTATCCAGTTGTAGGAATATTCGATTGCAGAGAAATCACGAAATTTTGAACCAAGGAGGTTGAAAACAACCATACCAGCAAGCCAATGGTAAATCTTGGAAGGGATAATGTAGCCATATATGGAGCACCAATATTTCTGAAAGGAGGAAAAGGACTAGGATTCCCATCAAAAGAAATTCCTTGATTGGTGGACTCCAGAGTTGTTGCCATATGTCTCGACCTAAGATCAACTAAGGAGTGACATGGAGGATGTTATCCGCGGTCAATTAATTTTATTTTAATCAAAATAATATAATAAAACAAAAGAGGGATAATCTAGGCAAAAATATTACCAAGTAACTGCGAACTGCAATATACTACCTCAGTAAACCAATGACTTAACATACGTGCAGGAAATCTCCCTGAATGCCATTTTCGGTGTATCACTGTGTACAAGGCGGCCGACATGGTTACCTAAGGATGGATAGAAACCTAATGTAGTCCTCCCATATATACCCGAAAGTACATGGAGGCCCAATCCGTGTTAGCGCTGTCTAATGCAAAATCGCACAATGAGAGCATTCTTTTATACTTTTCGTACTATAACACCGCCCTATATACTCAAAGGTATGTGGACGAGCTATGATATACCTACATACGTGGAATGCGGTATCACACTCGGAATGTATCACAAACAATTGATGACAACTGCTATGTTTTACAATGTCGGAACACATCTCTAGACTAGAACCTATAAATGTTATTCGTTAGGTGACAATGGTCCATTAGGTTAATTGAGATAACTTTTAAGTTGATCTTGATTAAGAGTTTGTCTTTCAGGTTCACCGCGTGATGTCTTTGAAATTCCTAGAATGCAACTATGATGAGAAACATTATTTCATTTGATTTTGAACAATGAAAATCTTAACTACAAGGGATAGAGAAATCATAATGTTTAATCAAAGAGCAAAGAGCACATCTAATGCAATTTCCCTATACTATTCCTATAAGCACACATAATCCTATAATTGCATAATGCAAGTTTTTCTTTTCAATTTCCTTAATGTTGAGATGAACAAATGGAAACTAATGCACATAAAACCAATCAATCTTTTTGCAAGAAACGAAGACTTTATGATAATTCCTTTTCGAAGGAAATGAGGGCTTTACGACACTTCCTTTTCATAAAAGATTAATTGACCATAAGCTAACTTTGATAATGAATTGATAATGATAAAGAAATCATTTAAGAAACACTAAACAATCAAGGCCAAAGTAGGGATAGGAAGAGAAATATAACTTGATTTCAGAACCACAAGAATCATTGATCTTTTAGCAAACAACAAGAGAGACAACTTTGGAAAAATCAGACCAAAGGTGGGTTTTTTACCCTAAGAGGAATCAGTGCAGGCTAGATAGGGAGACAATGTGCTGCAATGCATTGTCTCTAAGGCAGGGGCTGCTCTGCAACACACTGTGTTAAGACAAACACTGCGCTGGTGTCAGAGAGTCAATTCAAAAGGCATTCAAGCACAATGTTTGACTAAAAACACTTCAAAAAGATTGAAATAAGATCAATAAAGCTAAGAAAAGTCTACTAGGGTGTAATATGATGAGGGTGAGCCACCAAGAACAATAGTCCTTTCCTAGTGGAGTCACCAATTTGTTACATGGAATTTGCATCTACAGATAAACACATTTTCCCTAGGTCAGTGACTACACCTAGAACAACAAAAATAAAGTAGTTCAAACTTTTGTTACAGAAGATAGATGAGATGGAGGAACTTACTTGTTACCTTTCACTTCCTAAATCTCTTTTGAATTTCTCCCATCGCTCCTACTTGAACTAAATCTGCTCAAAAGGTACCTACATCAAGAGAAACAGAAACAAGACACGATAAAAGCATACATAATCTATCGACTATAAAACAATGGAATCAAAGACATTGAAACACATAATCATCATAGATATGAACAATCATATGAGAAAAGGAATAAGCTCTTTATTAATGTAGAAGGAAGAGTATCACCCAATACAGTTCAATCTTATGCCACTCCTCCAACTTCAGTTCAACCCTCACCACATCAAAAGTACAACACTACAGCAGCATAACATTGCTTAACATAAACTCAATCCTCAAACCAACATAATCTCCTTACAAACTTTAGATTCTAGCCCCTTGATCACTATGATGAGTGCTCAATTTATAGGAAATGGAGGTGGTTTTGTCATAAATGATGGTATTGAATGGTATTCCATTCTTGGAGTTAGTTTCCATGGAGCAAGGGATGAGAGGATAGGAGGTTAATGGATCCTTAACCTATCCAGTTTCGAGCTCAAAGGAGGGGATAAGAGATGGGAACCTTCTAAAATCATCTATAATGGAGGAATATTCCCAGAACCCTATGCAAATTTCGCTCAATCTCACCCAGAATAGGCTAAAGAGGGCCTAAGTTCACTGCAGTTCGTTCCAAAATATGCATAGAGCATCCCTGCCTTGCTTTCCTGTAACCCAGACTGTCCCTCCCAAAATTTACGCAAATTTTCCTCCCAGTTGAGCCAGACCTCACAAACAGTCACTGTTGACTCAGATTTCTCGTTCCATCACTTAGTGACTTTTGCACAGTTTTCATTAGTGCCCGGAGTCAGCATCTCGCTTTGTAACCCTGCCACCTCTCCCTATCACCTGCATCTGAAATGATCATGCAGTAGACTAGGAGGTTTTGATTTGATGTCATCTCATCATGAGTGACTCCAGGTATAGGTACACCAACAAACATGGAAAGACAATGAATGGGATGAACAAAGGGAGCACATTGCAGAAGGACAGGTTCACCAGTGGACGAACGAATGATGCATGTGAAATAGATGAATGCGACGAACATGCACGTTCACAAACATATGAGCTTGTCAAGCCTCCCAACATGAAAGCAAGGAACAACATGCAAAAGATTCATCAAGCAAACCAAGGACCATCGAAGAATCCGCACACTTCACCATGCGGAGGTGAAGCTATGATACACCATGAAGACATCCATCACATAGCAGCACTGTAACTTGACATGCACTCTAGCAGTAACACGAATGTACCAGCACTATTATGTCAATTCATGTTGAGTCATGTCATGAGTCTTGTCACCCACATCTCCTCTATGGGCTATGTTGTCAATCAATGTGATGTGACGTGGAAGTCCAAGAGACCCACTTGTTGAACAAAGAGTAATGTAAGTCGAAAAGTCATGGAAGTCAAACAGTCATGAGGGTAGTCGAACAACCACAAGGGTTAGTTTCACTGTTACATTGAATTACGATATGCGATTCACGCCCGGACCCACATCATAGAGTATTAAAAGAAAATATTTCAAATCCATGAAGTCTATTGCCTAGGATGAGCCTAGTAATTAACCATACATGAAACAACTATTGGACATCTCGCATATCGTATCTCGCAGACACACAACAGGAGGTAAGAATGTTAAAGGGCACATCTGCGATCTTGCTTAGCAAATCGCACAATCACTATCATCACAGTATATGGATCGCTACCCTAAAAAAAATTTCATCCCATTTTTCGACGCAAACATTTATGAGAAATAAATCTAAAGGATAACAAATCATTAGTTGGCATAGTGGGAAATAATTGCATTTATGTGTGAAAAGCCATTTAGCTTGATACAATATCTTGTTACATGCATTCAAATAATGTTTCTTTTACCAACTTTACAAGTTATCTGTATTATTTCATTTTCATGATCATGTTTGAGTGTTCGATAGCTTTTGTTCTTCATTTCAGGAAAAATCCGTAGAGTAGAGTGTTGAGAACAATGGGTAAGAAAGGCAAGGTTGCAGCCTCTGAGAAGACATAGATGACTCCCTTGTTCACAGACACCACATGCAGCAGAGAGGGAGGAACCTCTACATGGGAGACTATGTACAACATACTGGAGGAGGAACAATCGAGGGTTATGGAAACAAATGCTATAGTTGAAGAACGAGATTCCTCAGACACTTCCATGCTAGAGATGGCATGCTCGTTTTTGCACTGCATAGCTGCTCAACCAAAGATAATACCTTATACCGATATGGTAAAATGGGTTATCGATGAAGTAGATATTTCAGACAGATGATTTAGTACGAGAAGCCAAGGGGCCATCAAATATTTTACCTTGAACAATTTACATCTTATGTACCATCTACCAGAACAACATGTCATCAATAATAGGCAATTCGTAGAAAAGTTTGTTAAAGAGAACAACAACCCAATGGATTGCACCCATGCCTGGTTGAACAATGAAGAGAAGACCAAGAAAGACAAAAATGGTATGTACACAACTGCATCTATTTGTCCCCCTTGTAGTTTTGCTGCGGCTATGTTATGTTGACTGTTTGGTAGACCTAATAGTACTAAGTTCTCCCCGGATTAGTTGTTGTTAATAAAAGCAGTCATTAATGCAACTATCATGAATTGGTCCCAAATCTTGTTAGATAATTTAGAAAAAACAACTATCGAGTATAGAAGGAGAATAAGCATTGCTTCGAGGGTTTACCCTCCATTTTTTATGAGCACCTATGTTATCGATGCTATTTGTTTTAGTTCAAATTTCCCCATCATGGGATGGAAATGGACTGTATAGAATCCACTTCCAATTCACGTGTACCATAAGGTCATGTGGGAATCCAATTTTCAACCACATTTTTTCAACATTTTCCATGGAGTTATGCTCCCTATTTACAAGTGGTTGTATAATCAAGATGCCCCTAGATTTTCCCAAGAAGCTGAAGTTGACATCCTTCCAGTGGCCAAATGGTTTAGGGAGGAGACATTTACATATATCAGAGTTTTTGGCAACATCACCTCCCCCCACATCCTCCCATACTATGTTCGAGATAAATTGATGGCTAGGGAGATAACCTACTAGACAGCTAGTGAGGGAGGAATGGGCCATACATTGAAAGAGTCAAAGAAGGCCATTTGGCCTACATTCCCTGTACAGTGCAGAGCATTTGTACTACATGAGCTGGGACACGTGCTCAAAGAAGCAGAGAACATGCTATCTATGCAATTACCCAAGATCCTTGGAAGACAATATGACCCATTCAACATTGTCAAAGATTTTACCACCATGGTAAAAATAAAAGTATTCAGCAATGAGAAGGATCCATTTGACGCCATCTTATTATAGAATAACACCTTCACAGAGGTGAAACATATGGCACAAATACTTTTTGACCAAGAAGGTCTTGAAAAGTTTTATAGCTACAGAGAAAAGATGTTATCAAAGGTCCCATTGGACCAATTGTTGATTGAACCAATAAGGGAGCCTACTCCCAGTGTAGGTATAGATTGTGACTCCAAGGAAAAATCTAAAACCAATTATGAAGAGGAATCCTGAGAAAAATCTATTGGGAAATAGAGACATTCATCACAGAACGACAAAAGCAGGAGAATCGAGGATACGACCCAATCTACACAGAAGATAGCTGAACAAGCTTCAACTAGCAAGCAGGTTGAAATCCAAACTACTTTTGCACAATGAATAAAACCCATGGTAATTGATTTAGAGGAAGAGTGGGATAATTTTAATAAAATTCTTAATATAGAGGAACAGGTTCCAAAGCTACAAACACTGCAACACAAGATAACTCTGGAAATTACAATGGAAGAAACTGCAAATGAACCAGAAGTAGAGCATACCCCTGTAACCCCCGCCTCCGAGATAATTATGAATATTGAAGAAATACCCCCTCTAGATGTATTCTACAACCCACAATATAAGGCCGTTGTTAAAAGGCAAAGAAAGAAAGGAAAATTGGATTCTATATTTGTTACTACCCTCGAAAACGAACTAATGGATGTTCTATGGAAGGACTCGCCTGTTGATCCATCCACCAACATAACTAGACTCTTGTAGTTTGCAGGTGCTTATGCTACATCAACCATAGAAAAAGCAACAGAAGTCCAAACATTTCTTAGAGAAAAGGAAAATAAAATAACGTCGCTCGAGCAACAGTTACAACAAGTCAAATCTGACCAGTAGGCACAGATACAGTTGGCCAAACTTCAATAGGAATTTGAAAAGATGCAAGTAGAACATCGAATCAGCTTAGCTAAGAAGGAAGCACAGGTGCAGGAGATAATTGATATTCATAAAGATGATCCAAAAATTGATCAATTTATCACCGAAGCACTTGCACTTAATTCCTAGTTGACACATCAGAAAAAATTACTGTGCTAAAAGATTTCACACTGGAAATCTTATTGTGAAACAAATGATAAACTGACAAGTAAAGTCGTAGAAACGTGACTTGAATATGATGAGATATTTAAAAGGGGTCTCTAATCACATCGCCTAGAAAAATACAAAGGAGGGGAAAAAAACCGACTTGCCCAAACTAGAAGAATCACATAAGAAAATTCTGTTTGCAAGCTGTGATTCTCAGCTAAAAGAAGTAGAAAAAGCAAGAACGAACGTGGTGGTAGTAGAAAACATTATCATAGAAAATATAAATGAGAATTTGCATGGTGCCAATCTAGTAGCAGAGTCCATTCCAAGGTTCCTCCTAGATGCAAAACAGCTCAAACAACAATGGAAACATGCAACGGAAGGCAAAGCGGAAGTGATAAGGCAAACAACCCGGCTAGACTAGGAGGCATATTGGCAACATTTGGTCAAGCTTCACAACCAATGGATGACCCTGTGATTCCTAACCACCTCTGCCAGAAAATGGCACCAACATTAACCGATGCCGTATTCGATGGACAGTTGAAAGCTGAAGTCGGCTGATCTACACAATTGAAACCTATGGTGGATATCTGCGATCTGAAGGATCGAATGCAACATAGTTAGTGACCCTTTTTACTTTAATTTTGATTTTATTTTTGCATATATTGAGGGAGGTCGTTTAAAACTCCTAAAATATTTTTGTAATAATCTATTTTTATCATTATAGTTTTAATATTTAAATGCCTCTCATGCATTTGGAGAAGGGTCCAGAAATTTTATCAGAAACATTCTTCAGAACATGCACTTTTGTCCCTTTGAGGAAGTTCTGGTGGAATTAATGGAACAAGACTTATTTTCTACTTGATTTAACATATTCTACCGAAATTTCACTTCTGTACTCTTAGAATATGTTGGATGAATTGAAAGTAGATCAATATTGCTGGAGAATATGAGTAGCACGTATTATATATGGTACTTTTATCTGTTAATTATTTTTACTTATGAGTCAAAGCAATAACTTATCTTCAAGTTGTTTATGTATGGAAGTTTGAATTTTTGATTGCCATTATTCACTTTGCTGGGTAGTGGAAGCCCCGCATAACAGTTTTGGGGCTTAAGATAGGGTAATAATATTGTAAATCTCTGAAATGCGTGGAGCATGAAATGTAATAGGTTAAGTCAAGGGGTTGTCTGCCCAAAAATAATATAGAATAATAGGAAGTAAGTCGGTCTGCCCATGGTCCGTGGACCATGGGAATGTATAAATAGAGCGAGGCTCTAAGGGTAGAAGGCAGTTTTTGGTTTTGGATCTTGATGTTATGGGTTTGTGAAGGCAGTATTATCTGCGTCTGTAAGTTTGAGTCAAGGGGGTTGGTAGATAGATAGAGGCTCTGCAATTGTGTGTGCGAACCCCGGACTCCTGCAGCTGAGTGTGCAGGGCAGATCTGGTTCTATTGACATAAGATTTTAATAAAGGTAAGTGGTTTCTGAAGTATCACGGATATCTTGTGTTATGGTTTATGCATCTGTTATATGAGTTTATTTATTTTTATAGTTGCGCGCACTGGGTTTTATTGTTAAATGTTTGGTTAAAGACTGTAACAAGAAGATCAGATCTATAATAATTTCCTTAATAAGAAAGTACACCCATGCAGATCTATGCTAAAGCCCGATAATAGTACAGACTGGCACGAGGCCACATAACTGTTCACAACCCCTCCAGACCACATAAAGACATCCCAAGGGGTGCAAAAACTTGGTTCGAGCACCCTCCCCTACTACCTCAGGTGAGACCTCAGTCCGCACTCTGCGGGATGTTTCCAAAAGGGCTGGTAGCTGCAGGATTTGTTTGTCTAATAACTCTTCCGAACCTGGGTTAGGGCCCAATAAGCCAACAAATGGTTTTGTTGCCAAGGCCGGGATTTGCCTAAGGGATGCTTGATGTCGAAAGTTTGGAACACTATGAAAAAAGAGATTGAAAAATGATTGGATCAAAAGTGGTACGAGTTCGTAGGTGGCCTTAGCACACCTGCGCACAAACCAGAAGTTTAGCATGGTGAACGCGATTAAGTTGCTTGTGCTCAAAGGAGTAGGAAGTGAAGATCCAGAACAATTTTGGTTCGTAGTAAGGGTAGTGTGGGAAGCACACAAAGTTACAAACGATAATATTAAAAAGGCTACCTTGGTAAGTGCTCTACAAGATCGCACACTGACTTGGTATATTAAGAAGTCTAGCGATTACCCCAATGCCAGAATAGTAGAGATCCGGGATGTGCTAAAAAAGGAGTTTAATCGGCCAAAATCAGAGACACAATCGATCATAGGATTCAAGGAGATGATGATGTTTCCAGGAGAAACCCCTTGGGATCTAGATCAGAGATTGAAAAGTACAATCCACGAGGCTAACATGATGCTGACGGACGCATAACATTGCGTGTGGTTTGTGGTGTCGTTGACACCACATCTGAGGATGATGCTATCACAACAAAAGATCTCAACCCAAGCTGAAGCATGGGAGACAACGATGAGGTTGCACGAAACTCCAATACAGGATTCGGGGTTGGGAGTTCAGCAGATCCACATGAAAATACAAAATCTATGCTTGGAAATGCAGAGTCTGAAATAGGAGAAGGCGCCCAGGTCGGAAGTACACGAAGAGGTGTGGTGCATAAAGTGTAAAGGCCAGGGCCACGATAAGGATCATTATTTGATATTCACAAACTACTTAACGGGGGGACCAATGCCATTGTGACCAGAGGCATAGGGGAGTCCAAGTGCAATGCCCTTGCTCTAGTGTGCAATCTATCAGGTGGGAGGAAAGAACAACATAGACAACTATCACCTACTGCAAAAGTTTACCCAAACCCCCCAGCAACTATTTTTCAATTTTTGCAGATCGGTGGGCCATGATGAATGAGACTGCTGTAGTTATGAATTATTGATGGATCGAACATCAGCCTACAGGATGCAGACCGAGGCGGGAGGTCAGGATCCAGCCATGGTGATAGCATGCGGTGGGTTCTAGGGGTGAGGACGAGGACAGGGAGGAATGGGGCCAGAAAGGGGCCGCAGGCAGCTAATCTATTACAATTGCGGATGACCAGGGCACTACGTGCCATATTTTACCAATTTGACCAGAATATTTTGCCCCTACTGCGAGCAGTTCGATCATGAAATGATAGATTGCCCCACACTGATAGTGCAGATCCATGAGAAAAGGGTAGCACAACCTACGACGACACAAAATGTCCAAATGATGAGGTATGAACTGTGCGAGGAAGACCCCAATGTGAACATGATGCTTAGAAGTGGCATGGCCACAGGGGAGGATAAGTGGAAATTAACCAAGGATGAGGCAGGGGTTCACTAGGAGACAGATCTAGAAGCTAGGAAGAGCTTCGCGGAGGTCTCTACCTCAGGTAGTAAGGATCAACCTAAGCGAGAAAGGGATCCCTCGATGCTAAATACCTTTTTAGAGACATGCATGAAATTATTGCATGACAATAGGGAAGTTAAAGGATTACAAGAGCTTATAACTAGGTGCGCAAGGTCAGATGGATCAGATTATTTTGGACTTAGGCTCAGATGCAAACGTGCTACCTAAACAGACTTGGGAGTGCATGGGCAAGCCCACACTGCAATGGTCTCCAATTCAATTATGGATGGCGAACCAACAGAAGATCCTGCCCATGGGGAGACTACATGGAATCATAGTAGATATAGAAGGCGCAAGCATGAAAACAGACTTTGAGGTAATAGAAATCGTGGAGGACAGTAGCCCTTACCCTAGACTGGGCCACATAAATGAATGGGGTCATTAATTTAAATAAGAAATAAATTATATTTGAGAAGAAGTCACTCCGTGTAGTCATTCCGCTAGACCTGGCCGAAGGAGCGCACTGCTCGGAGCCCGTGCGCGATGAAGGAAGTGATGATGAACTAGATTGTATCTACAAGATCACTGCACGAAATCAAGATTGGGTCAATCCAACTGTAGAAGGAGGAATATCGTGGGAGCGTACATATTCTTGTATTGCAAACTCAGATGAGGAAGGCGAGCGGTGGCATAATCGGTTGAACGGAGTAACCATGTCAAGCTGCAACATGATGACTAGGTCACTGTATTGCGTAAAAGATCAGGATCGCGAATTGCTAATGTATGATGGGCTGTCATTAGTAGATGAATTCCTGACTAAGTTTGAAAGCACAGTACCAGAGCACCAATAGTTTGATGCATTAAAATGGGCATTGCATGCGATGCCTGAGCGTTGGTGGGGAACACATGAAGGAACTTTTGAAGATTGGTGTGGTTGCAGGTGCATGATGCAAATAAGGTTTGGGAAGCTGGAACTACGAGTAACTAAGAAATACGATGGACGTGATGAACCGCGTAGGCACCTTACCAGATGGACCCAGGCCTATGGAGTAGAGCCCTAGCCAGAGTGGGTACATTTATTTTATCATACCTTGGATGTCATCCCAAGGAATTGGTACACCGAAATAGAACTCCGACATGGTACAGGCGAATGGGATATCTTGTGCGAAGGGTTTTTATTGACATTTATTTGAGGACCAATGGATGGACACTGTTAATGATGCATTGCAAGTTGTGAAGGCCACCATTTTCAAGGTACCACTGGAACCAGAAGAAATAGTGCAGCCAGATTGATCGCGTCAGTTAAGCCAAGCCCTAGAATGTTACAACATGCAGATAAAAGATGATGAGAACGACCCAAGAAACATCAATATTCTGGAAATAGAGGGGAGTCACTAGGTTCACGGACCAATGATCGAGGACCCCGACATTACCGTGCCATTGAAAAAAAAAGTGAACATTAGTACGGAGGAGGAGCCGAAGTATGCGATGCTTGGGGTCTATTTGGATTATGCCACGGTGGAGAAGGTCATTGAGTTATTGCGAGAATATCAAGATTTATTCTCGACCAAAATCATGGAGCTAAAAGGGATCCTCGATGACCTAGGAATGATGAAGATAACTCTGAAGCCGAATGCGAAGCCAGTCAAGCAGCGGCCTTATTGGTTGAATCCAAAATATAAACCAAAGGTCTGCAAAGAGTTGGAAAAAATGCTTGCAGCAGGAATAATTGAACCAGTGGAGGAATCTGACTGGGTAAGTCCTATGTTTGTATAGGAGAAGAAACAGAAGGGAGAGATTCACATCTGTGTAGATCTCAGGAACCTCAACAATGCCTGTGTCAACGATCCATTCACGACGCCATTTACAAACGAAGTACTGGAAAATGTGGGTGGACAGGAAGTGTACTCCTTCATAGACAGTTTCTCGGGGTACCACCAGATCAAGATTGCGCCGGAGGATAGGAGTAAAACAACTTTCACAACCGAATGGGGCTATTTTTAGTACACTGTGATGCCCTTTGGACTGAAGAATGTGGCGGTGATATTCTCGCGTGTCGTGGTAGCTGCGTTCAAGGAATTTATACACAAGTTCTTGGAAGTATATCTTGATGATTGGATCGTATTTGGGCTAGTCAAGAAACATAGGTTAATGCTAGATACGTGCCAACGACACCAGATTGCGCTAAATCTAAAGAAGTGTACTTTCCTTGTCCCTTTGGGAACTTGCTTGGCCATGTGGTTTGTAGGCAAGGCCTAATGGTGGATCCAATGAAGATTGCTGTAATACTCAATTTGCAAGCATTGCATAGTGTCAAACAATTGCATGCCATGCTGGGACACACTGGTTACTATCGAAAATTCATCAAGAGCTATGCGCAGATCATGGCACTGATGGAACAGTTGTTGAAAAATCACACTACTTATTACTGGAATGAGGAAAGTAACAAAAGTCTGGAAACACTCAAGGAAAAGATGGCATCAACTCCTATCTTGGACTTTAAAAAATGGGACATTGAATTTCACGTGCATGTTGACGTGTCATGTATTGCGTTGGGCGCAATACTCACACAGGAAGGAGTGGAAGGAATTGATCACCCGATCGCATTCGCAAGTGGACGATTGTCCAAAGCTGAGAAGAACTACTCCACTACTGAGTGTGAGGGATTGGCGATGGTATACGCACTCCAGAAATACCACCACTACCTACTCAGAGGACACTTTAAGATGTATATTTATCACTTTGCGCTAAAATACCTAGTGAATAAGCCTATGTTGGGGGGGCGCGTTTGTAGATGGTTATTATTTCAGGAATATGATTTTGAAGTCATCGTAAAGCATGGGGTGTCTAAATACAGGCCCAGATCACTTGTCCCAAATTGAGAATGGGGAAGAACCCACAAACCTAGAGGAGGGACTACCTGATGCATAGCTCTATGCAGTGTGCGTCACGAATGGCCACTTTGAGGATATAATCCACTTCTTAACCATAGGAACCGTGTCGCAAGGGTATTCGGTGCAACAAAAGAAATAACTGGTGATATGCGCATCAGACTTTACTGTCATTGTAGGGCACCTCTACAAAATGGGCAACGATATTACGCAAGTATGTACTAGAATTTGAGCGAGGACAGATCCTTGTTGAAGCACAGAGGGGGGTTGTAGGAGGACATTATACAGGATGCGCCACAACACAGAAGATTCTTCGTGTAGCACTATGGTGGCCAACTCTACATCAAGACTCAAAAGCATACTGTTGGGCCTGTGACTTATGTTAATGGACTGGGAAACCTTCACGAAGGGATGAAATGCCACTCAAGCCACAGATGATGCTGCAATCGTTCGAGAAATGGGAAATTGATTTTGTGGGGCCTATCAAACCTCCAAGAAAGACAGGGGCGCACTATATCATCATCACAGTAGAGTACTTGACCCGATGGGTGGAAGCACAGTTAGTTAAGGACTGCACGGCCACTATAGGTATGGAATTTTTGTTCAAGAATGTGTTAACATGGTTTGGATGTCCAAAAATTCTAATGAGCGACCGTGGAATGCACTTCTTGAATGAAACTATTAGCACGCTCACTGAGGAGTTCCAGATATATCATCAACAAAGCACACTGTACCATCTGCAGGCAAACGAAACCATTGAAGATTTCAACGATATCTTGGAGACTTCATTGACAAAGGTATGTAATGTGCAGCAGAATGATTGGGATTTGCGCATACCCACTATGCTATGGGCATATCGAACAACATGCAAGAAGTCGACAAGCCAGACACCTTTCTGGTTAGTCTGGGAAAAAGCTTGGCATGATCTCCATATCAAGATGGGCACATTCAAAGAAAATGATCTAGTATTAATCTATGACAACAAGTTCAAGAAACTCCCTGGAAAACTTCAAATGCTTTGGTTGAGACCCTATGTAGTCCCAGAAGTCACAGATGGGGGTGCGGTTGAGCTTGCCAAGTTGAATGGAGAACCTATCCCAAGCAGAGTAAATGGAAGTCGCCTGAAGCTCTACACGGTTGGGCTGACCACATGAATAATTGACCGAAGGACAGTCTCACTGCTCCAGACAGTTGAAAGAGAGCGCGGGACATTAAAGCAGTCTATGGGGAAGCTGCACGACAATCAGGGGGCGCGTAGAATGGGTATGTCACCAGAGTCACGGTTGCGCAAAAGGGGCCATGCTGCTAGGTGGACAAGCCGAGAGGTGACCATTTCTGACACTATTCATGAAAAGATGTCTGAGTTCTGGCAAAAGGGAGTTGGCGGCGGACAATTAAGAGATGCGGTACGAGCCAGATCTGGAACAATCTGCCGCAGGCTCAATGTTACGGCACTTGAAAAGGGGGGAATCAACGAATTTGAATTTCGAAATGCTTATAAATTATAGGGGCATCTGTCGAATGATATGCGAATGTGAGGAAAGTAAGCCAATGTGCCTTCCCACTGATATGGAGCTGTTCATTATTTACGCTTAAGGAGTAAGCCCAAGGGTTGTGCTATAGCCAATGGAGATGCAGGACTTTCTGGATAGTATGGTGTCAACAGTGGCCAACACTGTGCAGAGTTCAGCACCAACAGTAGAGGATGTGCTGGAAATTCTTAGACACGAAGCAGAACTGGTCTAGATACCATTGCCTAACCCATGGGCTAGCTAGCGAACCATAAAAGATAAGGGAAAGACTATAAGTACGAAGACAAATGTTGGAATTGTAGTTAACAGTTCGTCTCTAATGCACCTTGAAGAGTGGGATCTCACGGATAGAAACAATTGTCTTGAAAAATTGCAACACAAGCTGCAGCAGACAGTGCATATAGGAGACCAGAAATTGGAAACTTGCTGCATTGGCACGAAGAATTCCTGTATGTGGGACCCCAGCTTGAGCTAAAATCCTATGAGGGGGTGCTTTGTGTTAACCGAGCAAAGTAGAATGAGCATCATCAGTTGCGCGAAGTAGTGGAGGCAATGGAGCAAGAGCTAGAAGAAGAGTTGCAGGAGACAATGAGGGAGTAGCAGAATAAAGTGCGTCACTCATAGGGATGGTGGACTGCGAAGCCTAGGAAACACATATCGCCACACCGACGAGTGACTCGGGACGAGTCACGATGATTATGTTGGGAGCCTGTTGGGTAGCAAAGGCCCTGTGTAATGGTTTTGGGGCTTAAAATAGGGTAATAATATTATAAATCTCCAAAATGTGTGGAGCACGATATGTAGTAGGTCGAGTCAAGGGGTTGTCTACCCAAAAGTAATATAGAATAATAGGAAGTAAGTTGGTCTACCCATGGTCCGTAGACCATGGGAATGTATAAATAGAGCGAGGCTCTAAGGGTAGAAGATATTTTTTGGTTTTGGATCTTGATGTCATGGGTTTGTGAAGACAATATTATTTGCGTCTGTAAGTCTGAGTCAAGGGTTCTGGTAGATAGGTATAGGCTCTATAGTTGTGTGCGCAGAGGCCTGGTAGAGTCTGCAGTTGTGTGCGCGGACGCTTGCAGCTGAATGCACAGGGCGGATTTGGTTGTATTGACGAAAGATTTTAATAAATATAAGTGGTTTCTAAAGTATCACAGATCAATTGTGTTTTGGTTTATGCATATGTTATATGAGTTTATATCTTTTTATAGTTGCGTACACTGGGTTTTATTGTTAAATGTTTTCTTAAAGGCTGTAACGAGAAGATCAGATCTATAATAATTTCCTTAATAAGAAAGTACACTTGCACGGATCTACGTAGAAGCCCGATAATAGTACAGAGTGGCACAAGGCCACATAATGGTTTGCGATCCCTCCAGACCACATCAAGACATCCCAAGGGTGCGGAAACTTGGTTCTAGCACCCTCCCCTGCTACCTCGGGTGAGACCTTAGTCCACGCTCCACAGGCTGTTGCCGAAAGGGCCGGTAGCTACATGATTTGTTTGGCTAATAACTCTTCGAAAGCTGGGTTAGGGCCCAATAAGCCAACACACTTTTGTATGATGATGATCCATAGTTTATGCTGAGTACATGAATGATTTTTTATGCGATATATCTCTCACAATCGTTTCGACTAACTTTTATACAAAACGATTATTGTTAAATGGATTCACTTCTCATCGCAATTGGATAATCTTTATTATCAATTGCTTTCAGACATTATTGTAGATCATATATATCACGTTACTCCCGAGATAGTTATAGTTTAAATTAGATTAGATTAGGATAAGCATTATTCCAAATCTCAAACATCACTCCATTTTGCACAATCATAAAAAAGAATTGGGAAACTGGTCCCATCATCCCTATTAGAAGCCATTACTCCAAATGGAAAAGGAGCTATCAACCAAGGTCTGGACCGGGTGGTTGTCCCCCATTGTTAAGGAAATGATTTTCAAGCCTTCAACATGTTCCTAGCCCAGTTGGGACTCATCCCTTTCAACCTAGAACTCACCTTCACCTTCTTCCCCTCACAGTGAAAGAACCATTGACACAAGTACACTTACTCTCACTAGGCATTCGAAACTCACTTCTTGAAGACAAAGCGAACCACTCTCCTGTGCTGACAAGCAAGACTTGAGGCAAATCCTTAAGACAATGGCAACTGGGCCATCATACCGGATGGGACTCCCACACCAAATGGTGTGAGGTCTAGTTGGCACTTCATAATGGGGAGATCCATTGAATGTTGGTGGGTCCAGTATCGTCAATATTTCTGGCACTAGAAGGAGGGAAACCGGTTGTACATGGCTGAAATTCCCCTCACACTCACTCATCAACAATCTGGTCAAGGTAGTAATTCGCACTCCCTATCACCTACACGCAACTCTGTAGTTGGTTACTCCTCACCTCCCAATATTGAACATGAGACTCCATATCAACACCTTCACTTCGTCCATCCCATCACTCGCCAATTTGTGGAATCAGTCAGACTGATCCCAAGCATAAAACACCTTCCATACACATCAAAGAAGTCAAAAGCCACTCCCATGGGAGTGGTTGTGTCATCGATGGAAGAAGAAGTCCTTGCCACACTTGAAGGTCTGGTAGAATCTATTGAAGATGGAGAGGAACCTCCGGTCATTTGGTAAGGCAAACAAGACACTCTTGTGATCTTGGGATTAGACTCTGATATAGGAGGCGGAGGGGAAGGCAACAAAGGAGGTGGAGGTGGAGACAAACCAACAAACTCAGAGTCGGAACAATCAAACTCTTAAAGAGAGGAAGAGGACAAAGAAGAAGAAGAAGAGATGGCTGACCCAAATATTGAATGGATGACTTAGGGACCATTGGCTCTCCTGGGTATTCTACACAAGATGCTAAAGCGAATAGAGAGAATGAACATCAAGTTCAACCTTGACAACACCGTGAAGGCAGAAGATCATTTGGACAACTTCTACCTGCAGCTGCAGACACTTGAGGTACGACATGATGATGTAGATTACAGATTGTTCCCATGTACCTTGGACAGTTGCGTAGCTGTGGGGTATCACAACCTTCCAAAAAACTCCATACAAAACTGGGGTGCATTCAAATGCATGTTCCTTGAAATTTTTTTTGATGGCAAGACCCCAACTATGTTACTGAAAGAATTGGGTAGCATAAAGATGGAGGGGAAATAAAACGTAAAAGATTTCAACTAGAGGTTTACATGCATATTGAAAAAATTTGCAGCGGACACCAAACTTCATGACTCTATCACTATTGATTACTACACGTTCGCATTACCAATCATCATTGCACAGTTCGTTAAGCGAGATGCAAAACCAACACTCTTCGACAACTGGGAAGAGGCAATTGTTGTCGAAAAATACCTACCCGTGATTGGACTCATTAAGGATGACGAACCAACAAAGGACTCCAAGGATGTGAGCAGGAAGTCCCAAGTGATGGTGAGCAAGGGTAGAGACAAGGAAGCAAATGATATTGAAACCCTCACTCGCCTCGTCAAGGACTTAAAAACTGAAGCATCTGATATTAAAAAATAGAAAAATAACACATTTTCAAGGAGCTATCCACCTAGATAGAGACAGGGAAGCAACTCATCAGGAAGAAACTTGTTCGCTCAAGAAAATTCATAGATCTTTGTGTTCAATATCGATTAGTGTGCAGATCTTGAGTTATGTTCATTCCACGAATAAAATCACCTCGAGAACTTCTGTTCGGACTGGAAGCGAGTCACAAACTTGGTATATATTCATACACTCAATCCAGATAACGGTATGTAGAAGAAGTTGGATGAAAAAGATTATGACAAAGGTATTGCACCTTTGAAGAATCAAGTTCTATGCATTTGGTGAATGCATATCATTGCTCACAAGCAGTGTTGAAGACAAACACCAAGAAGCATCCCCCAAGCCAAAATGACTGTTACAATATTAGGAGTAAAGGGGCTCCCCCTACACTTGGGGAAATACAAGAGAAGATCAAACTGTTGATAAGGAAGGCTAATCCACTGGCCACCCCAAAGTAGAAAACACAAAACAAGTACGGGAAGACAACGACGGGCAAGAATACTTCCATGAGCAACAAACTACAAAACACTCCGCTAGACAACACGAACATCTATTCTACCCCAAACACCTCAGTAAATCTACCACCTCTGGACTACAACATTGTTGTTGACATGAAGAAAAGTTGAGCAAACATTAGTTTGTTCTATTTGGCTAAGATCTAGAGTTAGCAAGATATCTTGCTGCGTGCACTGGGATAGACAGCAACAGACAACGCAACCTCTACCAGTAAGGGAGTAAACACACATCTCGGATCACTTTCCACTATGCTAAATACACTCTAGGTGGAAGAAGCACACTCAGGTTCCCCCTATTCCTACTATATTTTCAAATTTTCAACTGCAATGTTCACCACTATCTGGTTGATTCCAGCACGGCAGCCAAGGTCATGTTGCTCTCCATTGCGAAAAAGATCAATGCACGAATCCTCCAACTTGATCGAACATTAGTACGAGCCATTGGTGAACGATCGAGTCCACCAATGTATCAACATAGTGGTTGTAGACATCCTGGAAGCATATAGTCTACTACTCAGCAGAGATTGGTCCAACAAGTTAGACATATATTTTGCTACAGAATGGTCTCACATGTGGCTTCCATAAAAGGGCAAATGCAACCAAATCTGGGTAGAGTTTGGGAGGTACATGAAGCATAATGTTGCTCCCCTCAATGGCGAGAATGAATGTTGCCCTTCGTAGAACTTATGTTTGGCAACTACCTCCTAGAAACAACATTGGAGTGTTATCCGGCACGGCTAGCTCCAACCTCATCAGGCACACAGTTGGGACTCCTCCCTTCCCCAACTGATGGTAATGAAACTTGTATAGCTAATTGTACCGACAGTAGCAGTGGTAGTAGCAACAGTAGTAGTAGTAGTATTAGCATGCCAAATGGTCTGTGTATGGATAATTTGTGGGCCATGGATTTTGATGAATCAGAGACACATGATGGTTCAAGGACCAAGTTTATCTTAGCTATCCAAAACAATAGACAATGCATGATATGAAGTTGCTTGAAGTTTGAGTGCACGAACAACGTAGCTAAGTATGAAGCACTCCTGTTGAGCTTACAAAGGACCATCAACCTCAATGCGGCCTCACTCAAAGTGATATTGTACCCTGCAGACAATGTTGATGCTTTCAAGGGCATAAAAATTGATGAAGCTAAGCATGAGAAGCCCCTGAAAACTGCAACTGAGTGCAAGGAAGGTAACTTCCCTCCAGAGGTTGGGGTTTCCCTCAACAAGCTCTATGGTTTGCAGAATTTCTGTCAAAGGTCGAGAAACAACGGGACCCACAGGACCACCACTATGAACGAATAGAGAAACCTAGAAACCTATCATGATCTAAAGATAGCCAATCTCGATACAAGCTACATACCACAACAGCGACAAATATTTAATCTTTTGACTAAATAGTACCGGGATGGATCTACACAGGAAGATGATGACCTGAGTACACACTACACGTGAGAAATTCAACATGGGACTCCAAGTAAAGGAGGAGACAAGCCATTCTAGAAAAGACCATTTAACACACACATGTTGTTCACACTCCTTATACAAGAAAAAATGACTGACATTTTGGATGATTGGATTACTTGCAAAGTTCGTCATCATACTTCTTTTTTTTAATTTAAATTCCGCACGTAAGAAATCAGGGAAAATCTGCTTATGGATTGATTTTAGAAACTTGAATCGTTCCTGAAATAAAAACAACCACCTCGTGCCATCATCCAAGCCCATGTTGCACACAGTACTTGAAATAGTGGTGTTGTCTTCACTTAAAGGTATTTTGGAATGTTACTAGGTTTCGGTAGTGGAGCTCGATGGACTTGCACTAGTCTACGAGAATCTTGGACTGCACACATATCACTTGATGGCAGGACTGACAACCTTCTTATCAAAAACCAATATCTCAAGCACTACCTTCAATAGGTCAGGGCACACTCGTGCAATGTATATAGTCTTCCTTCGGCTTGTTGTCTTCATCTTGCTTGATTTTCTTATTATCTTTGTTCTTACTTTGTTTGATTCTACTTACTATTTTTGTTCATGTTCGTTTTATTTGCTTGGTATATTACTATTTTTGATTCCAGGAATAAGTGCTTCCAACTACTACATTCTGGCTTCTGAATAGAGTATGTGGTTGAATTTTGAAGAAACTTTTGACACTATAGCACTTGGTCAGTCTGGTGTTTGCCTTCTCTATGCTTGGTTGTAACCTTCGGCCAATGAAGTATTGATGGAAATACGAACCACCTGCAAGGGAAGTTTTGGTCCAACCATGAACCTGTTTCCACACTGGGAAGCCCCATGCCTATACTCAGCCTTCTGCTCTATTTCCTCAAGCTCATCCAACTAGTAGAAATAGAGAAGCGAAAATATAAACGAGCAAACCTATGTTAGTATTACATGCTTCTCTGAAGGAACAACCTCTTCTTCTCTCAATAATTCAAGATCCCTCTTCTGCCTCAAAAATAAATAAGTGCCTATGCATAGTACTCCTGAAATATACAAAGGTGAAAGAAGAGAAAGGCTTCCTACACAAAGAGGTGAAGCATGCAACTCCACCAGGGTACTGACAAAGCTCACTGGTAGTGGAGCAATGTGTGTGTTCTTGCGTCACTTCGCTCGGGTACTATCCAGGCCTGCTGGATGTGGAGCAACACCAGAGATGAAAACTTATACTTTGAAAATTTTCAACTCGCGAGCTAAACTACCCTTCCCGGATTAGAATCAATATGATCAAGTTGAAATTTTGATTGTGTTTGACTGAGTTGGAAAAAGGTGAACCATGTATGTCCATGGGGTAAGTGGGGAAGCCGAAGTAACCCGTAGAGAAATTCAATACTCCCCAAAAGACCAAGGCCCTATGCTACCAATGAACTGAAACAGAGAAGCTAGAGTTCTACCAGTGTGTCGCGAAGTGTTGCAATGGCTACAACCACCCTCCAAAATTTTAACCTGCACCCAATTTCAGAGTGTCCCTTGAGAGTTTCACTTGGTGACTACACACACTCGGGTTCACTCCATGAGCTCATGTGAGGCATTACATCTGCCTTGCTTGTTCATTTCACTCAAGCTTCTGCGTGATGGTGTCTAATTCATGCTTGCGACCATGTTCTGGTTATGCTCAAAGTCTTTGCTTCGTATGTGCTTGTTGTGTTCACTATGAAAGCATTTTTCACACTCACACACGAAGTCACATTCACTGTCATGCAAGCATCATCTGTATCAATGAATGATCAATCATGAGTGTCGCGCTTGTCACTTGCACCTTCAGTCAGTCATGTTGAACATGTGTGTCTGGATGGTTTGGGTCGTTTCGTCGTTGAGTCATGTGAGTGTGTGTTCATATGATTACCTATGCATCTTTTGATTGTTCATACACTTAGTCATTTTTTCTGAAGTTCTGATGACCAGAATCCCCTCTAACAGTTGGACCATCACCCCGCTTTTGACTCGATCGATTGTCAACCAGAACAACACAAAAGCACCAAGCTAGTCTTTTCAAGTTGCAGTGCCTGCAAGAAATTCAATCAACCCTCATGCTGGCGACCCAGAAAGTTGGACCTGACAGTTACCCTAGGATTGACTCCCTTTAGAAATTGCGCAGACAGGCCAGAAAGACACCAAGTGCCCATCCCTGTCTCCCTCAGAAAATTGTGCAATTTTCCTAGTCAGTCATCCTGATAATCGAACGACTATTCATCTCAAAAATTACGTAGTGTTCATGAGAAGGATTTCCACTTCCCATCAGTTAGCTCAAATGAGAAATTTTGCAGAGATGATCAGCAAGCCATCCTCCCAACCTCAGTACAGTTTCCTTTGCTAGCAACCCCTAGTAGCAGACTGCTAGTTCCCTCCAAGAATTACAGTTTCTGTTGCCAGTGACTGAGCAGTCAACTGCCAGTTCCCTCTGGGAATTGCACAATTTTGGCTTCCAGTGACCCCAGTAGCCAACTACCAGTTCCCTCTAGGAATTGCGCAGTTTTGGTTGCCAGTCTCCCAGGCAATTCCTCCCAAAACTTACGCAATTTCTACCTGTTGACCCTTCATGTAGCCCGACCTGTTCCTTTGAAAAATTGCACAAATATGGCTGTCGCCACTTCCAGTTCATTTCGAAAAATGTGCAAAGAATACCTACCTTGCCTTCTTTCAGCCTAGACTGTCCCTCCCAAAATTTGCTCAATTTTTCTTCCTAGTCGAGCCATACCTCGCAAATAGTCATTGTCAACTCAGATTTCCCATCTCCATCATGTTAGTGTCGGTCTTGAAAGCCCTCCATCAGTGATCAAAAAGCTCTTTGTATTTGCATTAGTAGGTGTCTCATTAGTGTCAAATTTTGCATCCCGTTAGGCATGCCATAACCCTGATGGAGGAGCTGGTCTTTATGCCCCTCTTGGCTTTGCTGGATCATGTCATATCAGTTATTAAAGTTTGTCAAAATTGTCTTGATGTGGTTTATTGTCAAAGTCCTAGGTCTAGGGTTTTGGTCATTTGTCTCTGCAAGGTCATGTCTCTGAAAATCCATGAGTACTCAGCAAGCCAGAGGGAGGTTAGTTAACATGATTCTTCGATATTTTTATCTGGTACAGTCAATTTTTACCTTGGATTTAAAAACTCTGTTTTTAAAGCCCAAGGTCATTTTCTCAGTTTTGTAAATAAATGATGAAATTTCTAAGTTTTCAAAAAGACAAACTGCAACACTAGTCCCCTGGCCAAAGTCCTTCAGATGATCTACCTGCAAAAAGAATCAAGTCAAAGCACTCAAAAAGTCAAATTCAGGATAAAGGAAACCAAAATCAGTGTTTTTAAAAAAAAAGTGTCAAAAAGAAACCTTATAAAGTGGGTTTATGGATGAAATTTTTTCAAATGAAGTTTATAAAATATATGTGCCCTCCTTTCACTCTCATTGTGCATTTGAAAAGCTTGCAAGAGAGAGTTTGAGAGAGTGATAGGCGAAAGGAGAGGAATTGCAGTGATTTCGGGCAGCAGAGCAGTGCGAGACCCGTTGAGAGGTCTGTGCGACCCGTTGGGCAGTGCGAGACCCATCCAGCACCCCTCCACAGTGCAAAAATATAACTGGCGAGACCCGTTGGGCGGTGCGAGACCCGTTGAGCGGCCTGCGAGACCCGTTGAGTTGTCTTGCTGCAAACTTCAAAAAAATTGCCCAATCTTCCTCCAAGTCATCGAATTTGTTCGAGGTAGGCTCTTTACACATCATTTTTTGTGGTTGGTGATGGATGTAAGCTCTCATGCTATGATTTTAACCTCAAATCTTGCAAATGAATAGACTTATATGGCTGCAATATTAATGAGCAAACTGTGCTAGGGTTTATGGTGTTTCAAGCTGTTTTTTCTTCTAATTGGTTTCCTTCCCTTCCCTTTTGACCACACTCATATGTACATTTCTTTCCCCATCATCATTTTATAAATGAAATAAAAATCCCCTTCCCATCCCTAAAACAAAAAAATGAAAACCCTACCCCTCTCCCAAAGCATCAAATCACAAAAATGAAAACCCTAATTCCCCTCTACCATATGCATGTGTAAATAACAAAAATGTTGGTAAATTGTCAGCATGTTTTGTGCATGATTTCCCTATTTCCCTATTAAATATGTACATATGTTCCCATGTTCATTTCCATGCATGTTTTTCATATGCAATAATATTTGCAAATGATTTCCCTTTTACAAATATGTGTCCCTATAAGCATGATCATTTGCTAAATCTCCCTTGAAATTCCCTGATTATTTTCATATTTTTCCCATTCCTTGTTAAGAAATTCCCTCCCCTAACATTCCCCTCATGTTTTTCCCCTTGAAATAGCACAAAGTTCAGCATTTTTGCAGGCAGAAATAGCAGTTCCATTTGTCTTTCATTTTGTCCACTTTTCTCCAATAACCATGTCAGAAGCCGAGACTTATGAGCAAAGTGATGACCATTCATCATCTACAGAGGAGAGGAGGCCTCGTAAGGGTGGAAATCATAAGCGAGAGGAGCCCACCTCTCTGGCAGAATTACAGGTCTACCCCATGGCAATGAGTTGTTTTCAGTATATGTCTTGTTATGATTTCTGTGTGAGAATTTCTCAGATTCAGCATCATAGAGAGTTGGCCCGCTTGTTTGTCTTGCACCTCCATGATGGACATGTCACTCTGGCAGGGTTGAATTTCACATTGACTCCTGAGGTGATCTCACAGGCTACAGGGATACCAAATGTGGATGAGGTGTGGCCTAAGCACAGACTGCTAGATTTTGTTCATTTTGAGCCATATGTCCGGCCATCATCTGTGGAATTTTTGACAGGTGTTTTTCCATTCAGATTTCTCCGGAGTGAGTATGCTCCCATCATGAGGCTTATTATGCGTTATTTTACTTGTGAGGGCAGATTTACACAGGTGTACTCCTATCATATTCGCCTTTTGATGCATTTCACCCGAGTGAGGATGATGAACATCCCGATTTTCTTATTTCAGAACATTCGGAGGATGGTGCCCAAGTTACAGAAGAAGACCCCAGCTCAGCAGTACAACAACCTATACCATTATGGTTTGATTCAGCTTATAGTCTCATATCAGTGGACTCAGTAGGGAATTTCATGGGAGGAGTTCATCTCCCGTGAGTTTTTCACAGTGCCACATCAGCCACAGGTCATTCATGAGGTGGGAGGACCATCTCAGCAGCCTGATGCTCCCGTCACCCGACATGTTAGTTCCACTCCTTTGGTCACTTATCAGAGAGGCCCAAGGGCCTTATTTGCAGTAGGCAGGTGAGTACTATCTCCATAGCAGGTGGAAGGGGTCTTGCCTTCATCGTCATCACAGCGAGTGTTATCTCCACGTCAGGTGGAAGGGGCCTCGCTTTCTTCACCAGCACAGGTACTAGAGAGGGGAAAGCAGCCCATGATCGAGGAGAGATTGTCAGGCGATCCGGTTATTGATCTTGACGCAGGTTCCCCTAGCATAGTGCTCAAGGATATCATCCGAGAGAAAAGCACCGAGATTCAGTCGCTGCAAACGAAATTATTGATGGTAAAGTGGATTATTAATTATCTAGAGCAGCGAAACAAACAACTGGAGGATGAGCACAAGTTATATGAGCTGTAAAAGATTCGTGAAGACTGGGAATTGGCTCGCAAGAGACCCGGTGACTTGAGACCCATAGATCGAGAATCTATGCTTATTTGGGATAATTCTCATTTGAAAAAGCTCTTAGCTAAGGCTAATCGAAATAACAAGCTGCTGAGAAACATGAAGACTCACTATTGGGCAAGGATGCAGGTATGCAAGGTTAGAATGAAAATGTTTCAAAGAAGGTGGTCCGAGGCTCTTAGACAGAAGAAAAGGACCAATCCACTCTGTATCTTGGCCGAGGCATCCCTCAAATATCATAGCACTCACTAGCATCAGCTACAGCACAAATCCCAAAAATTTCTGAGAATTTTGGGTAATTTTGGAATTTTTTGGAAATTTACAGGTTTTGGCTTCTCAACGGGTCTCGCCGGATCATAGCTCCGTTTGGAAAAAACTCAGCATTTTTGGATTTGGCATGAAAATTTACACTTGCTCATCCATTAGTAAGAAATTTCATCGAGTGCTGGGCCTCCAAAAGGTCAAAATGCATGCAAAATTTGACTTTCTGCCCCTTTTTTGAGTTGCAGAAACCCGTTTTGGTAGAATTAATTTTTGATAGGGCAAATGACCTCCAAATTCAAAAATTCCAATTGGGTTAGAAAGTAGACTCGCAAACCTTTCCAATGAGCTATCATGGACCCAATTATGATAACGGGAAGGCTTCCAAACAGAGATGAAAAAGTGTGAGACCCGTTGAGAAAAGGTGTGCGACCTTTTGAGGAAATTTTGCCAGATTTGACCAATTCAGCCCAGAAAACGCAGTTTGGCTTCAGTTTGATTTTTTGGGGTAAAAAATGATTATCTTTGATGTGATTATGGAAAATCTAAGACACTTTTACTCTTGTTTAACACTTCTAGAAGATTCATTCATGTAAAAGGGTAAAAATTTAATGCATGAACTGATTTCCAAGTTTATAGAGGCAAGTTGTTTTGACTGCCTATTTTGTAGTGCTTAGTTTAGAAGTTGTTCAAACTGCCCCTAGGATAGTGAGCTCAACTCCTAGAGGT
>APFE031229905.1:136057-176233 GCA_000404065.3 Pinus taeda
GGTTACATGTATTGATGGTGTGTTTCTCTATGTACCTTTAAGTGTGTTATGTGAATCATTTCCTTTCTTTTCCTTCTGCATATTAAACAAACGAAGTGTTAAAGTAAGAATTCATGACTGTCATGCTCTGCTTTTAAGTTTGTTTAGTTTTAATATTTTCTACTGTTTAGGGAGGATTCAAAGTTATTGTTTTCCCTCCTTAGCTCCTCACCTGTATTTCTCATCCATTCACCTCAGCTAAAGGCATCAATACGGTCTCCTATCTCACCCCAAAGAACCCCCTCCAGAAACTGTGTCAAATCCCCGCACCCAAAATTGCCACTTCCTCAATTTGCCACCAAAAGCCCAAAAAAATTTAAAATCAATCCTTCTAGTCAGTTTACTAGCCTAATATCAGAGTTACCTTGTTGGTCATCTTATCCATTGAATATTTTACGAGATAGACCGGAGAGAGCCTTCTCCTGCCCCATAGGGCTAGCTATGAGGCTAAAAGGTTTGATGTTGCCTTGAGGTTTGCCTTTTTCAGCCTAAGGTGAAATTTCAAGCGCTAAAAGTTTCGACCTTTAAAGGGGGTTACATGTCCATGGTACATCCATATAGTGGTAGGTGGAAAATGATATAGTGTTGGAACAAAGTGGGGGTCAGGGGAATACTCCAAGCCACATGCCACAGTAGAAGGGTAGCTATAATAAGGGAAGCCCACACCTGGGTATATGACTGTAGGAGGGAGAAAATCATGGATCATGAGTTATCTCAAACTTCTTTTTCTCCACCCATATTAATATTAATTTTTCCTTTAATTGATTTTTCTTTATAACTTCTCCAAGCTCCCAGGGATGAGAGCATGATTTCTAATATATAAAAGCAGGTACCCCCTTTTAAGGTGGGACATTTCATTTCCCACCAGGAGTTGGGACAATCATGGGTTCCTTTATGTGGAGGGGGCTCATCTAGGGCCCATAGGAACTAGGATGATGACCGTAAATAAGGGGTAGAGGCCATGTTTGGCTTTTTCCCACTTGCTAAATTTGTACGTCCCAACCATATTTTTCATTTTGTGGTACATTTCCTCTTAAGAGTCACCAAATTATGTCTTTCCTTTTCTTTTCAGCTACATCAACATATAGGGCATCATTCCAGGTGATGAGCACCAATATTGCAGCAAGAATGTTGCAACTCTTAGGCTACCAACTTTACTTTATCAACCCGGGGTTCGTATAAACTTGGAGGTGACAGTGATGTATACACAAGTAAAAGTGATGGTTCTACCTTTTGTCACTATTTACCTGGTGAGAGATGACTAGGGTTTTCAAGCTAGACTTCTATGGATTCAAAAGAAGCTTTGTTCCTTGATCAAAGAAATATAAATCCACTCTAAGAGAGCCAATTTACTCCAATAATGAAAAAGACTGAAATTAAATGCTAAGGCACATTATTCCCTAATTAGCTGCTAAGAGCTATGCTTTGCAATGATGCTACACTAATATGAACAAAATGCTACTTTCCTAAGCATTGAATTTAAAAACATAAAACACAATTGTTATGCATGTAGAGGACTGTAATAAATCTATTTTGTCTGTTTATGGTTTTCATGAAAAATCAAGTGTGCAAACTAATTTCTTTTGGTGATGTGGCAAGTAGCTTATGGATGTTGGTGGATGGTTGGGAGGCTCAGGAGATGGATGGAAGGTTTTGGGGACCCTTGGATGACCTTGGAAGATTTTCTAGAGGTGTTCCCTCAATTTACCCTCAAAATAGGCCACTATAAGAAAAACCACAGGATGTACTAGAAACCTACAAGATTCCCTGTATTTCTACAGGATATAGCCGTGAAAAAGCAATGGGTGTTGGAGGTGACAGAAGGCTTAGGGAAGGTGTTTTATGGGTGGAATGGCGTGAGAAAAGGCCTAAGATCACTCAGAACCCAAAACTAAGTTTAGGAGATGGTTGGATTCACTAAAAATTCTTGATGAAATTTCTATTTAAAATGATGAAATTGATGAACGTTTTGATGAAAACAAGGAATGCCTATGGGTGGATGGATTTGGAAGGTGGTTGCTTGTTATGAGATCTATGTATACTTCTCAAGCATATGCTCTGCATCAAACGTGTGTAATTTCCAAAAATTCATGTAAACAGGAAGAATTCTCATGAGCTAGAAAATCATAATTTAATGAACTAATTGTCTACCTTATGCATGAATAAATTGTTGAATAACATGGAATCATGGATGATATCTACTGGAAGAATGAATATATAAGAGCTGGAAATGAAATCATACTTTTCAAAACTAATCAAATGCTAGTTCAAGTACAACAAACTCTAAATATCATGAAAGAAATGGAAATATATATTTTTGGGTTGCATCAAGGTCTTTTCCTCAAATCATGATCCCAGAAGGAAGAAGTGATGCCATGACACCTACTGACAGTTTTGTGGTGCCTCTTTTATCCCTTCTAACCTCCTACTGAAGTAAGGTACAAATGGGAGAAAACTAATAAACAATTAATCAAATCTACACTACTTGCAATGAAATACTTCTAAAAAACAGTTTGACCATGAATCTATGAAATTAAGCTAAGCATAAAGAAATAAGAAGAGGAACCTTTGTTGTTAGGGTTGGTCCCTAACCTAAGAGCTTTAGGCCTTGATTTAACTCAATACTGAATCAAGAAAAAGCTCATTCTGATTATCAAAATAGAAAATTACATCAAAGTCTTCCACAAGTCTACAGCTTGAAAATAGCTACAGTTTTACAACAAAAATTTGAATCCTAATGAGACTCTAGGCCTCTCTACTTATACAACTAAAGTCTCCAATGACTTCCTTAAATTTAGGGAGCCTCGACTCCCAAACTTGAGATGAACTAACTCTTTTTCTATCACTTGCTCGATTTCCTTCTAATCTTCATAACTTGTCTGCTTGCACTCAGAGATGGTGGGAATAATGGAGGAATATTTGAATGGGGGAGGAGTAAATGAGGAGTATTTACCTCTTACAATATCTCTCCCTTGTCCCATTCGAGTTTCAAACCTTAGTCTTTGCCAAAATTCCTTTCTTTTTCTCTTCCAAACCTGAATTCAATGCATATTAGTCCATTCTGCATAATATCTCACTTGAACTCATCTCATTAAACAAAATATGATCAAAACACGCAATAAGTTGTGAGAAAGGTTGGTTTTACTAAGCTAGGAATTGAATTAAGGCCCATATAATTACCCAATGATGAGGCTCATCATCACCCCCTACTAAAAGTGTTGCTCATCCTCGGAGCAACTCAATCAACATCTATGTCTTTCATAGCTCTAGTGGCCTCCCTGACATCCCATGCCTCTGCTGTGGTTTCCTATTCTTGCTCAAAGAAACCTGCTTTCTTTTCTATCTCCTCCCACTACCTCTTTTCTTCTTCTTCCTTCCTTCCTTCTAGCATCCCTAGGAGCAATGGTGGACTGAGTCTCAAGCCAATTCAATTGACCTTGAGCCTTTTCTTAGATTTCTTGTACATGGGTGTCATGTTCAATGCTTCTCTCATTCTTTGAGGAGAGTGGTACTCTCTTACCTTTAAACTATATGGCAATGTGTTCCATCTCCTCAGGAAAGCTTGTATGTTGTCATCCCCTAACAACCTAAACATGTCCTCAAAATGTGTGATTGCTTGCTCTTGGGTAGCAAGATACCTGGGTGCAAGCTAAGGATCATTTGCAATTAAATTATGTGTGTTGATGAGGACCATTGGATTGGATTGCTCAGCTCTAATCATAAGAGGCTTTTCTTGTTCTTTTGCCAACATCTTCTTCATTTCTGTAGCCCTTACTTCCTCATGGTTCATCCATGATGCCAAATCCATCAACTATAAATCCCCTAGCTTAGCATTAGGGTCCCATACATTAATGTCTATTAAGGCCACATTATGGAAATAAAACTCAGACATCTTGGCCCTATCTTCCAATGTACTTTGATCACAAAAATCAATGAACTATCTATAACCCTGAAAGGACATAGTGCCTCTCTATGCTAGGGTCTTGATTTGGAAATGTAGACACTATTCCTTAAATTATAGGGCATAGGATTTAGCTGGCATCCTACACTAGATTGCTTCCAAAGAGAGACTGGCCATACATGCTAATTGGTTCTCTCTTTCTTGCAGTTGTCCTTTCAACCATGCATTTTCTGTCTCTAACTAATTTCTCATTATGGCCTCTCTATCTCTCAAGCTACTTAGTTCTCTACCCATCTCCTTGAGATTCTCCTCCATGTGACCAATGTCTTCCACCTAATCTACATCCATTTGTGAGTTATGGCTCTCTCCTTCTCAAGCTCAAAGAATAGTGGAATAGAAAGTTTTTGTGGAATGACCCTGCCCCCTCCAATAAATATGTAGTAGGATTCAAGGTTAGGTTTGGGGCTATGTTCCCTTAGCTCTAGGTCCTCTTCTTTAGTTTCTTACTGTAGGCTTCCCTCCTTATCCAATTTTTGAGTCTCATGTATGTTTAGTAGAGTATCATGTAGGGCTTCTTCTACTTCATGTAGGTCCTACTGTGTATCCTATAGGATTTCTTTTCTTTTGGGTGAGGTGGATCTAGTTATAGGCCTTCTCACATAGGTGATCAGAGACTTAGGAGGAGGAATTTTCTCCTGGCATGTACGTGAGTCCTCAATTACAATGGGTTTTGGTTGGAGTTTGGGGTTTCCCCTACCTTATCCTCGTGCTTTTCCTTGTCCTGAAATATAAGGGGGTTTTCCTCTATCTTTTGCCTTTTTGTTTGATGTGGGTGCTAAAAGCAGTGAGGGTAGTTGTTTCTTCTTTCTCTATGGACTCTGGAGACACCCTAGGTGACTCCTCTTTGTTTTCCTCCTCCTCTTTTCAATTTCCCTTTTCCTCTATGTTTTTCCCCTCTTCTCCTCCTTCTAGGTCCTCATCTTGTTTATTAGTCTCCTCCTTGACATCTTCCTTTGTTTCCTCATCACCTTCCTTCTCTTCTTCCTCTTCTTCCTCCTCATCTATCTCATCTTTATCCCTCTTTGCTTCTTCTCCATATGTTTCAGTTTCTTCCTCATCCTGTTCACTAACAGTAGGACTAATGTCATATATGAGGACTTTGATGTCCTCCTCTATCTGCATGTCTCTGAAAATTTCCCATTGGATAGGAATTTTGAGGTTGTGAATGGAATATTCTATAATGATCCTACTTAACCCATGGTGGGCTAACTATTGGTGGTTTCCTTCCTGCACCATTATTTTTGTGTCTATCAATGATTGTAGAAGAAAGTATGGTATGTTGAACCTATGGTGAGGAGGTGTTTCTTCTCCAAACCTCAATCATTGAAGAAGCCTAAAGTGATACCCATAAACCAAACTATACCTACCCTCACATGAGATGTATTTGATAAGGTGCTAGCTCACCTCATTCTAGGGGTATGGTAGGCTTTCTCTCCTTACTCCATTTTTGTCCTCAAAGGGCTCTTCTCCCTCTAAAAAGAACTTCTTCTTGGAAATGTGGCTATCTCCCTTGTCCTCCTTTCTCTAATGCAGTCCTAGGGGAAGTGTGGTAATTATGTTTATGAGTTTAGGGGTGAGCTCTATGGAGAGGCCTCTCACCACAAAAATGGCATGAATTCTGGTAAGTGGAATCAGGGAGAGAGAAAAATCTCTGGACACTTCATCATCATACCCTCTTAATTTTTCAAAACACCCCATCCAATTATGCCTTGTGAATATTTCTAACACCTGAGGGTGTTGGTGGATTCTCACAATATTAATGGGCTCCTTTCTATTAAACCCCCCATCGTTTTGTTGGTGAATTTGGAGGATCTGAGATGGTTGACACAATTTTTTGAATGCAGAAGTAAATAACTAAAAGAACTATGGAGACAATTCCCTTACACAACTACCAAATTCACTCACTACTAGAGAATTTTATGTTCAATTCATTTTTCAAAAGAGAAGTAATTATAGAGCTTACCTCTTCATAGCATTTCTTGTAGATAACCCCCATGTTTTCCCCTCTGAAACTCCTCTCGACCAATCCTGTAGACTATTTTTTTGTATCTTGTAGAATTCCCGTGTGATCATGTAGGATTTCCTGTGCAATCCTGTAGGAAGTCTTGCAAAGGATATAGGTGGAATTTCCCTCTTCTATAGGTTGCTTGGGTATGAGAGTGACTTTGCTAGAGTGAGCCTCGAGGAAATGCATTCTGAGAGAGTGTCGGGATCAATGAGTATTTCTTCTTATGGCTGAGTGATGTGAGGTGGTCTACTGGCCTCTGTAGACTTAACTGTTTTTCTCCTTCTCTTCTCTCTTTTTGACTTGACTACTGCCACGTGCGGGAGAACCAACTGTTTTGTCTTCTTCGACTAAATGAAGGTGGCCAGGTTAACTAGCTGCCTTTTGCTTATAAAACAACTTACTTGTAACCTTAGATATTTTGAATACATTATGCAAATGAGAGAGTGAGCGAGATACTTACCTATGGTACTAATACCTTGCTGCAGTTGTTGAAGACCTGAGGTGCTTGCTGTGTGTTGGTTGCATGATATTTTTCCTTCCTTTATTATTGCTCTCTAATGATTCCTTTGATGTGCATGTACCTAGTGTTGAATATGATGGTGTTGTTGTTGTTTTGGAGCTGCTTATGCCCTTGTATCTTCATGCTGGAAGCCTATTGCTACTCATGATTTTTATTCTATGGGATAGGCTACTATAGGATTTCCTACAGGATGTCCTATAGTTGCTTCTACCTCAGAAATTTTAATCATACATTCTACTGGGATTTTGAGGACGGTGACACGGATTGAGAGGAAGAATAGGAGTGCATAGAAATGAGAAATACTTACGTGCATCTCCCTTCTGCTCCCTATTTCATTTTTTCTCTCTGTGTTTTCACTTGAAGACTGTGATTTTTTTATTTCTTCTTGGAAACTGATTTTTTTCTGATGAATGCAGAGGTGATGAAAGTGAATACAAGTACGATAATGAAGTTGTGATGTAGGGATGTCATTATTTTGACATGTAAGGTCATTTTCTCACCCTAGGGTTACTTCCTGTAGGATTCCTGGGCCACTGTAATTCCTACAGGATCATCCTATAGGTTTTCAGGGGATCCTGTAGGTTTATAAGGGATCCTGTAGAAAGCATGGTCCCCTTGTAAACTAAAGCAAAGGAGTGAAAAGAAATTAAATAAATGGTGGAGTGATGAATTACAATGGTTGGAAAAATAAAAATGGGAGTGAAATAGGTTCCTTTTTTATCCTCCTTTGTTCTATGGTCGTCCTCCTTGCTGACCTGCAAATAGAAATCTTCATGATTTTTTTCTCTCTCTTTTTTTTGAAAACAATTAGTCTGCCTCTAAGAGGTTTTCATCTTAGTTATTTTCCCTGGGCGCCTCAAGAGACTTTTTCACCTAGGGATCTTTTTATTTTCTTTATTTTCTTTTTTGTCTTTTTTTTTTGACACCATTGGGTAGCCCCAACAGGTTTTCAACCCAATAATGGGACTTACACACCTCATGGTTGTTTTCACCTGAGTCTTTTTTTTTTCTCAGTGATTTGATGAGGTAGGAGCTGAAAATTTCTCCCCCACCATCAATATTTTATTGATACCATCAATGAACTGTTTCTTTAAAAATGGTATTTTGTAAACTTTCAGTCGGTGTCCATTAACAAGTAAAGGAATGGCCTCTTCATCTATGGTTTTGATTTGCACTAAACCATTATCATGACATCTTTCTATAACATAAGTTTTGACACATATTGTCCTTAACTTGCCCTTAAATTCGTTATATCTAGAATCATATAAGAAGGCCCAATCACCTTGTTGAACACGCTTATCCTTGATGTCCTTATCATTCCAGATCTTCCTCTGAAGTTGGATTACCTTTGTGTGTAGAAGGACCTACATTCTAAACTCATCGAAACCATTTAACTGAAGCAATCTCTATTTTTGTGCACTACTAAGATCTAGATCTAGTTGGGCTGCCATCATTAATGTGTTATACTCAAACTCAATGGCTACTAGGGCCTTTTTCCCATAAACTAGCTCATATGGTGTGAATCCAGTGGTGGTCTTCCAGGTGGTATTATAGGCCCAGGTGGCCTCAACCAATCTATCTGACCAATATTTATGACTAATGTTAACCACTTTGGTCAAGATGCCGTCCAATACTCTGTTGGTCACCTCCACATGTCCATTAGCTTGTGGGTGATATGGAGTGGAGGTCCTATGCTTTATCTTGTGCTGGCTAAGAAAGTATTCAATCATGTTGGAGGTAAACTGGCTTCCTTGATCTGTGACCAGCTCTCTAGGGTACCCAAATTTGTAAAATACATTCTCCCTTAGGAACTCAGCTACCTTCTCCTTTGTTGGTGACTTAGTTGCCTTGGTTTTAGCCCACTTACTCAGATACTTAGTGCACACAATGATGTATTGATTTTTCTTGGAAGGAGGGTCAATAGGTCCAATGAAGTCGATGCCCACTTTTCAAATGGCTCGAAAGTCACTTGAGGTTGCAGAGGCATTTCATCCCTTGGAGTAGGCTTTCCCATCCTTTGGGACCGATCACACTGACTAATATATATTTTCACATCTTGATGAAGAGTGGGCCAATAATAGCCTGCTTGTAACAATTTGAATGTTGTCCTCTTCGCTACAAAGTGACCTCCACAAGGCCCATCATGACAGGTCAGAAGGATGTCAAAGATTTCTTCTTCCCTAACACACCTTCTAAAGATTTATCTGGACCAATTTTGAAGAATTGCCCAATCAAAGTGAAGGGAGCGCTCTTCCTTATAATCTTTCTTTTCTCTTTGGAGGACAAGTTTGGTGGGAAATTTCAAATACCAAATAGTTTTCTATGTCAGCAAACCATTGAGAGAGAACTGAAATGGTGAATAAGTGTTCATCCATTATTTGGTCATCAACCATTCCCTCTTCACTTGTAAGAAAATTTAGTCTGGACAAAAAATTTGCAACAACATTTTTCCTTACCAAACTTATCAATAATAGTTAGATCAAAGTGAAGGGAGCGCTCTTCCTTATAATCTTTCTTTTCTCTTTGGAGGACAAGTTTGGTGGGAAATTTCAAATACCAAATAGTTTTCTATGTCAGCAAACCATTGAGAGAGAACTGAAATGGTGAATAAGTGTTCATCCATTATTTGGTCATCAACCATTCCCTCTTCACTTGTAAGAAAATTTAGTCTGGACAAAAAATTTGCAACAACATTTTTCCTTACCAAACTTATCAATAATAGTTAGATCAAACTGTTGTAATAAAAGTAAGCATCTTATGATATGAGCATTCACATCAGCTTTATTCATTAAATATTTAATTTCAGCATGGCCAGTATGGACAAATGTTTGATATCCTATAATATAATGCCTAAATTTGTTCAATGAATGCACAACAGCCAGGAGCTCCTTTTCAGTCACTGTGTAGTTCAATTCGACCTTTGACAAATTATTACTAATAAAGTAAATGACATAAGGAAATTTATCATCTATAAGACCTAGGGCTGCTCCTATGCTTGCGTGTGAGGCATTAGCATGAATGTGAAAAGGAAGGGCCTAATTTGGTCCTCAGAGGATTGAAGCAGTGGTTAACTTGTTATTCAAGATGTCTAAGGACTCTTATGAGATTTTCTACCATATAAACTTAGAGTCTATGGCCAACAACCCAAATAAAGGAGAGACCTACTTGCCTAAAGTCCTTTATGAACCTTTGGTAGTATCCAGCTAATCCTAGGAAACTTCTGACATCTCTCTTCTTTTGAGGATGTGGGACACTTTGGATGATATCTATTTTGTTGGGGTCCACCTGCAGTCCTTACTAAGATATTGAATGACCCAGCACAGTCCCTACAATCATCAAGAATTCACATTTTCCGGTACTGACAAGCAGGTTCATCTCAATGCATTTGCGCAGTACCTTGCCTAACTTGGACAAAGCCTCCTCTAAATCACCCCCATAAGGTGTGAAATCATCCATATAGATTTCTACCACATCATGGACCAACTCAGCAAAGATACTTAGGACTTCCCTATGAAAAGTGATATGATCATTGCATAGGCCAAAAGGAAGGACCCTATATGCAAAAGTACCCCAAGGAAAAGTGAAGGTGGTTTTATCCTGGTCTTCCAAGCTAATCTGGATTTGATTTTCCCCATTGAATCCATTTAGGAAAGAGAAAAATGTTTTCCCTACAAGGCCATATAGCACTTGGTTGATGAAAGGTACAGGGAAATGGTCATTCTTTGTGGCTTTGTTCAACACCTGTAATCGACACAAATCCTCCACTTACCATTTTTCTTGGGAACTAACACCACAAGAGAGACCCACTCACTGTCGGAGATAGGATAAATGAATCCTGCATCTAGCATTTTTTGCAGTTCTTATTTGACTATATATTTAAGAGTTGGATTCATCCTCCTTTAGGGTTTTTGAAATGGCTTGCAACCTTCATTGATATAAATATGGTGAGTACACAATGAGGGGTGTACTCCCTTCATTTCTCTATAACTCCAAGGGAAGGAATCCAGATGTTCCTTTAGCATGTTGCACAACTTCATCTCTTCGAGAACAGAAAGAGATGGATTGATTTTTAAAGTTCTCTCAGGGTCAAATTCTATGGTTTTGACACCAAGCGGATTGGAATTATCCAAGTACAAAGTAATTGGGTGTTTTTTCTAGGTTTCCTTTACTACTTCTTCTACTGACAATGTACTGGGAGTTGGACTTTGGAGTAGGTGTTCAATCAAATCATCTTCATCCTGTTGTCTCCCTCACATGGTTATTTCTAAGGTATACAGTTGGGCAAAATAAACTTCATCTTCTTCATCCTCTTCTAGCCATAAAGGTAAATCATGTTCTAGAGATGGCTAAGAAGGAGGGTATAGGACTAACTGCTTGGGTATATGCCCATTCTTGATTTTCATATTCCTAGCTCTGCAACTGATTTAAGCATCGACAGTGGCCAACTAGGGCCTCCCAAGGATGAGAGGGTAACAAATAAGCTTACCCTTAGGGTGGAGAACTAGGAAATCTGCAAGGTACTCCCAAGAGTCAATGGAGACCATCACATCCTTTGCAACCCCCTCAGGGGTCACTGTGGAGTGGTCTGAAAGTTGCAGGACTCTTGTGGTCTTTCTCAATGAACCTTAGAGTTTGATCTTGAGCATAGCGTCCTTGGTCATCACATTAATGGAAGCCTCGATATCGATCAATGTGTGTGGGACAATGGTGCGATTGATGTGTACATCTACTACAGGGCATCCATGGTCCAAATACTTTGGATAGATTACCTACCCCAACATTAATTCAAACAATTGTCCAATGACATTAATGGTAGGTGCATCTCTTTTTCGCCTCCCTAGATGCTTGAAACACTTCCCCTTAATCAACTTGTTGTAAATAGGTATGTCCTTGATGGCTTGGATGGAACCTTGACATGTAGGTTTTCAATTCTCCCATAAGTTTAGTCTGTTCTGGGGTAGGATAGAATAGTTGAGTTAATCTCTTAGGAAAGGGTGGATTTACTTTGAGAATTATTTCCTCTGTTTCTTCTTCAACCTCCCTAGGTGGAGGTCGAGGTTGGTTAACCGGGAGAACTCTCCCATATCTCAGGTTAATTTCCTGGATCTCCACAACATAAGTTGGATATGATGTGTCTCCACTGTATACTTGTTGTGCCTACCTGTTGCTCAGGTTTGGATTTGGTTCGGTAGGCATCTGGGTTTGTTGAGGTGGAGCAGAGTGTAACAGCTGTGGTTGGGCAGGTGGTGAAGGCAATAAAGCTGGGACATTGTTGTATTTGGGTATCCACCCCTAGGGTAGTGCATTCCACTCAATTTTTGCCATAGCATATGGCTGAAATGACTCGTTAGCTAGCTAGGAATGACATCAAGATCCAAAGGAACAAGGAGTAGGTGTGTACCAGGAAGGATGAGCAGGGGGGCCCCAAGAAGGTATGGATTTCATCTAGTTGGGGTTGTAATATTCATGGGATGACCCTTGCATGCTCTACTGGTATGGCCTAGGCCGATGAGGTCTCCTTTGGTTTATGTAACAAATTTTCTTAGTGACCCCTACAGCTCCTTGATATACAGCTTTGAGTCCAAGCAAAGAAGGGAACTTGTCTGTGGAGTGGTTTTCTTCATAGACTGAGAAAATCACAATAGAATTCATTGACATTCATTCCTAGGATGTCTCCTAGTGCATCTAGGATAGAAAATGGCCAAGGCTCTTTCTGCTTCCTCCTACTTTCTCCTAATGTGCATAGTGTCCATTTGTAATGTAAGGGTTTGCAGCATCTCACTCTTGAAATCTTCTGGCATGTTTCCAATTTCACCCTGAATGGATGAATTGGAAGAGGATGTACGGGTTGACTTCCCATACCCTTTTTCCTAGCTTCCCTAGAATGGTTTCTAAAGACAGTCTTGATATCCTCATAGGGTAAATGGTATATATCTCCTTTTGCTAAAAAGTGTAGGGTATCCAAAATGTCTTCCCTTACTCCTCTAAGCCAGACCAGATTTAGTGACTCAGGTTCAAGTATGCACTTGGCCCTTTTGTAACTAAGCTGGAATATTTCTTCATAATCCTCTAGGGATTCATCATTACCTAAGGTAATCTTAAAAAATTCTTCCTTAGTATCCTTAGACCTTCAATAGTCTCTATACTTGTTGTTCAAGGCTTACTACATCTGAGCCCAAGTTGTGATGTTATCCCGAAGTAAACCCATGAACTAGTGCAAAGCTGCATCCTTGAGGGTAGATGGAAATTGTTTCAACTTCTACTCATCATTTGTGTATTCATAGATTTTGCATATAACAAAAAACTCAAATAGGAAAGTGTCAGGATCTTCTGTGGTTAGTCCATGGAAATGAGGAAGGGTAGAGGGGCTTATATTTTTCATCTTAGTGTCTCAATTGGTTTCCTTGATGGGGAAGGCACCCTCAACTCTCTCTCTATTCCCTCTATCATTTTTGTTTTCAACCATTGGCTCGGTAGGAATGGGTTCTTCTTCTTCCCTTGTAGGTTCTTCAAATATGTCTAGCTACTTACCTAAGGGTTCCTCTAGTTCACAACCATCAAAGAAGAGGGAAGGTTGGCTATTTGATGTAGTGGGGGTATTTGGAAAAAAATTCCCTAAGTTATCCCTATTCCTAAGAGGCATGAAAGAAATTGGTTTTGTGATTTTTTCAAACTTTGAAAGTGATTTGCAGAACTAAAATTGCAGATTGAATGAAAACCATTGACTGAATGAAAAACTAATTGCTAAATTGAAATCTAACTTGGAGAATTGAAATTGCATACTGAATGAGAACTTCTAACTGAATGAAAACATTAACTACTTTCTTGAAATCTAACTTGCAGAATGGAAAGGAAAGAAAAATGTATAATTAAAAGGAAGAAAACTAAATTAATTTTTCAAAAGTGGTCAACACCAATATTACAGCAATAATGCTACAACTCTTCAGCTACCAGCGTTACTTTATCAACACGGGGTTCTTAGAAACTTGGAGGTGACAATATTGTATACATAAGTAAAAGTGATGGTTCTGCCTTTTGTCACTGTTCAACTGGTGAGAGATCACTAGTGTTTGTAAGCCAGACTTCTATGGATTCAGAAGAATCTTGGTTCCTTGATGAAAGAAATAAATATCTACTCGAAGAGAGAGTTGATCTACTACAATAATGAAAAAGACTGAAATTCAATGCTAAGGCACACCATTACCTAATTAATTGCTAAGAGCTATCCTTTGTAATGATGCTAAATTAATATGAACAACACGCTACTATCCTAAGCATGGAAGTTGAAAACATCAAACAAAACTGTTATGCATGTAAAGGACTGTAATAAATCTGTTTTGTCTTTTTATGCTTTTCATGAAAAATCAAGCATGTAAACTAATATCTTTTGGTGATGTGGCAGGTATTTTAGGGATGATGGTGGATGGTTGGGAGGTTCAAGAGATGGTTGGAAGGTTTGCGGGATCCTTGAGTGACCTTGGGAGACTTTGTAAAGGTTTTCCCTCAATTCAGCCTCAAAATAGGCCACTACAAGAAAACCTACATGATGTACTAGAAACCTACAAGATTCCATGTATTGCTACAAGATACATCCGTGAGAAAAATGATGAGTGTTGGAGGTGATGAAAGGCTTAGGGAAGGTGGTTGATGGGTAGAATGGAGTGAGAAAAGGCCTAGTATCACTCAAAACCCAAAACCAAGCTTGGAAGATGGTTGGATTCGCTCAAAATGCTTGAGGAAATTTCTATGTAAAATGATGAAATTTATGAACGTTTTGATGAAAACAAGAAATTCCTATGGGTGGATGAAGTTGGAAGGTGTTTTCCTTCTATGAGACCCATGTCTAATTCTAAAGCACCTGCTCTACATCAAACATGTGTAATTTCCAAAAATTCATGTAAACAAGAAGAATTCTCATGAGCTAGAAAAGCAGAATTTGATGAAATAATTGTATACCTTATGCATGAAGAAAATGTTGAATAACATGGAATCATGGATGAGATCTACTGCAAGAATTAATATAGAAGAGACGAAAATGAAATCCTACCTTTCAAAACTAATCAAATGCTAGTTTAAGTACAACAAACTCTAAATATCATGAAAGAAACGGAAATATGTCTTTTTGGGCTGCATCGCGGTCTTTTCCTTAAATCATGACCCTAGAAGGAAGAAGTGAGGCCAAGACACCTATTGATAGCTTTGTTGTGCCTCTTTTATCCCTTCTAACTTGCTAATGAAGTAAGGCACAAATGGAAACAAACTAATAAACAATTAGTCAAATCTACACTACTTGCAGTGAAATACTTCTAAAAAATAGTTTGACCATGAATCTATGAAACTAAGATAAGCATAAAGATACAAGAAGAGGAGCCTTTTATGTTAGGGATGGCCCTAACCCAAGAGCTTCTCTGATTTAACCCAGTATTCAATCAAGAAAAAGCTAATTCTTATTACCAAAACAAAAAATTACATTAAAGTCTTCCACAAATCTGGAGCTCGAAAATAGTTAGAGTTTTACAACAAAAATTTGAATCTTGATGAGGCTGTAGGCTTCTCTACTTATAAAACTAAAGTCTCCAATGAATTCCTTAAATTTAGGGAGGCTTGGCTCCCAATCTTGAGATGAACTTACTCTTTGTCAATCACTTGCTCAGATGCCTTCTAATCTTCATGACTTGGTTTTTTTCACTCTCAGGTGGTGGGATTAATGGAGGAATATTCGAATGGGGGAGGAGTAAATGAGGAGGATTTATCTCCTACAATCTCTCTCACTTGTACCATTCAAGTTTCAAACCTTATTCTTTGCCAAAATTCCTTGATTTGCTCTTCCAAACCTACACTCAATGCTTATTAGTCCACTAGGCATAATATCTCACTTTAACTCATATCATTAAACAAAATATAATCAAAACTTGTACTAAGTTATGAGAAAAGTTGGTTTGACTAAGCTAGGAGGTGAATTAAGGCCCATATAATTACCCAATGATGAGGCTCATCACCATGCCCAACCCAAGGTGTGGAAAAGGGGACGGGGAGGCCAAACCTATGTGGATCCAGTGGACACATGTGGACTTGGATGGGAAAAATGATGAATGGAGCTAGAATGAGCTGAAGGGAGTGATATATATGGTGTTAGTGTTAGTGTACCAATAATGCTTCACTTAAGTCACTAGTGACAAGTTACCTTACAAACAAAATGTGGTTTCTTCTATGATTCAAATCTACAATAAAACACGATAAAGCCCTATAAGAAAATATCATATGCAAGTCCAAAACATATAGCAATAGAAAAACTAACTGAAATAACATAATGGAAGCTTTTAAATGAATAATGATTTTATTGGAACACCAAGTGAAGAATATTTACAACGTGGATGTGTAAATCCTCTCCCATGGGATGGGTCCCTTGATTTCCTTGTGTTTCAGCAATCTTGTTTTTCTCTCTCCAAATGTAGAAAACCTAAAAGCAAGATGGAACTGAAGTGGGAGATCAAATGTTATGAGATGATAATTGTGACAATTATAATGATCATGGTGAAGAATGAATGAAAAACCTCTTGTTTTATAACAAAGTAATGGGCTCAATTAAGAATTGGAAAATAATAAAATATTATTGACCAAATCAAAATGTAACCATTAGGAATAATTTATTATATTTTTTGGAGAGGGAAAATATATTCAAAATGGTAAAATATATTTATTTAGAAAATGGTTGAATTAATTAACAAATAAAATGATTTACTAGTCACTTTGTGAGGATTACGAAAAATGTGAATTCAAAATAATTATTGAATAGTGATTTAACAAATATTTCAAAAATAAAATTAAGGAATAATAAATAAATAGTGATTTATTTAATTATTCCTAGGTGATTTAGTCAAACCTCATAAAGAATAATTATCAAATAATGATAAATAATTATTCCTATAGAAAATTAAATAAATGATGATTTATTCAATTATTCTCATGCGGTTTTTTAAATTTAATGAGAAATAATTTAATAAAATGTTTTACTAATTTTTTGCCTCTAGTGAAAGTGATTTTACTATGGTAAAATTCATCCTACATGGTGTATTTAAATTCACCTAGTTAGAAATGGCTAGGTGGTCATTTTTCAGGTGATAGCATATTTCCCCCAAACTTATGAGCATCAGGAGAAAACTGTATGATCAAAATACGTTGTAGGTTGCACTTCCACAAGACAACAAAGGGGAGTCAAAGAGATAGAAAAATAGAGACAATTGAAGCAATGCAAGGAAGTATGAAGGAATGGAGGGGGAAAGACCTACTAAGATGATATATTTCTCTTATTTTGGAGTACATGATCTTAAATGAGGTAGGGGAGGCACACCCACACCCTCTAAGATAACTGAGTACAAATAATAATGGTGTGCCCATCAATGAGGGACTGAGATACAAAGTACATGATATGTAGGCATCAATGGGCTAGAATGTGATACAATAATACAATGATTCCCATATATATAATGTGCCTAAGAAGCAAAGGCCAAGACTATATACAATGACATAGGAGTACATGAGATAGCGTGCCCCTCAAGCTCATATGGCGAGGGGGAATCACAACCAAAGAAGCCCTGCTACACTTGAAAGGGATTTGAAGATATGAATGGATCATATGAATGAAACACGCATGTTGTGAGTACTACAAGTAGTGGGAACTAAGGCAGTATAATCTACGGAGCTACATCTGAGGCTGGATCATAATCAAGTCACATTTGGGCATGCGGGGGAACACCTAAAGGACCATACCTCATAAGGTTTGGAACATCTCACAGACACCCGAGAAATACTGGTACAATTTTTTGGATCACCAGACCATTAAGTGTATGATTCTCAATTGTGCGATGATGAGATAGAGTCAAGAACGAGAGAAAAAACCAAGTCAAAGGGAAATGATTATTCCCTTTTCTTGATTCGATGAACCAAACAATGATTAAATCTAGAACTTAGGTACATCACCCTCTAGACCACTCTCCTAAAATAAATGTGTTGAAGTTGATAGAAGAGGGCTTCCCAAAGGTGAGATAATGAGGAATCCTCAAAAAAGGCACAAGGATCATAGTAATGTGATTGATGGGATGACACCAAGGATGATGATGGAAGAAGACAAGACGAGAGGTAGACTTATTATTTCCCTTGTCAAAGCATGATATGCATGGTTGACCTGGAAGCGACTGACTTGATTCCAGAGGGGTTGGTCAATTCCTCAGATGAAGGCTTTTCAAAGACAAAACCATATAGATGGAGGCCAAATATTAGCACATTGGGATGAATAAAACACAAATATGGATAAAATATTATAATTGGACTCAATGGGACTCAGAACAGACTACATGGATTGAAGGGTGACTCATCTCCGATGCTTTGAACAAGGGTGACTCATGATGTTGCCATATGGGGGAGGCCCAAAGAGGACCATAAAAACATGAGTAAAAAAAGGTTACTCATGATGAAAATTGACATCTAGTCAACCATTACAAAGGTAAAGTGCTAATAGAGCATAGGAGGCTAATATGAATAAATTTGATTTTAATAAGGAACGAACTGAGACTTCATGGAAAAAATTGCCTCCTAGTGAAGTGTCAAATTACCAAAAATAGAGAGAGACACATTAGAGAACTTGGTGAGATATTTCCAACAATGCTGATGGCTTGTCAAACATAGGTACAATTTGGTCACAATGGGTGAAAAAAACTAGGGTTTATGATAAAAGAGCTTTTTCCCCCAAATCCAATTCATTTGCATAGTGAGTTGTTGGAGAATTTAGAGACGGGGAGAAGGCCCTAAATATTGAGGATATCATAGCGCACAAACCAAACATCATAATTTGGATCTGTGACTTTTAAGTAGGTGGCCTTACTTGTCTAAAAATGGTTGTAATGCTTCATGGAAGGATGGTTCCTAGTGAAGAATCAAGGTGAGAAAGGAATACATGAATGAATGACTAGAAAAGGTCTAGGATCATCCCAAACCACCAAGTAAAACATGGGGACAGGATGGTAAGTGTAGCATCACATATGGTAGAATGTTTCAATGTATGGTATGAATTATCGACTCTATGTGATGTGTATATGGCTCGCTGGAGAGTCCGGTAGGAGAAAATATCCATGGAATGAAAGGATCAACCATACCTAGATCATTAAAGCCTAGGTCGAGACTTATGTTAATTAGATGAGAAGGTGGTCAAGGGTTCCATCATTCCCCCAAGCATGAGATACTTCTCCTAACATATGATGATGGAGGGGACTAACTAGGTTTTGCAAAGGTGGGAATGATGCCCTTAGCTAGATGAGTTTGTGGGGCGCCATTGTGTTCGAAGTGCTAAAATAAGGGATTCAAGCATCATTTCTCATAGGCATGAGATCATCAAGATGATGATGAGGAGATGCCCCCCCAATATTTTAAGGAGGGATGGATCATTCTATGGATATGTAAAATGTATTTAGAATAGTGGACTCTAAACACATTTTGATGATGTGGTTCACCATTTGTTGTTTATGGTTGTCTTCTTATGGGAAGAATGGATGATGGATGCGGTATGAGAAAGCAAATGGTGGATTAGAAATCTCACTTGGAACTGCATATGTGAATGAAATGGACTAAATTTCTAGGTTCACATACATGGTATCACTACACCAAATAGTGGCTTCAGATATAATGAACGGGTGCTCACCTAGATGACATAGTGGTTTAACAACAACAATGTCTAAGGGACTAGGTTTTTGGCTTAAAAAGGAGGAATGATTTAGTGGATAATCCCTAGACTGATATGAAGTGAAATGGGACTCTGTATGCTTTTCTAAATGTGGAATAGTAATGGTACTAGATTCAAAACTACCAGAGGGCTGGGGAGAATTTCTTCTCCTGGACTCTAAAAAATGGATGCCCTCTTACCCAAGTATTGGGTGAAAATGTAATGGATACAAGGTGGATGTAGTTCAAATTCATGGGTTCTAAGTAAGGATTGATGGGACCAATCATCATCATGGCAGATATGGTTCACATACGCAATGTCTTTAGTAGGAGATGAATGACTAATAGATGTGACATTTATTGATGTTGAGACTGAAGTGTTCACCGAAGACATGTTTGAATGAAGCACAATAGAAAAATCCAAGAGAGTCCCAATAGATCTATCCCATGGATGGTGATATGTAGAGAATAAGCGTGAAACTATCTATCATCTCGACATCAAGAGGGGGATCACAATGGTGGGTTGGGAAAGATCATGTTCTGGCATAACAGTGGGACCAAAATCCATAGGTAGAGGGGAAGTATAATCACTATGAGTGGCATATAACTCATGAAGTACTTGAAGTGTATCACAAAATATTTGAGATGGGCCTAGTAGTCAGAATAATGACCATAATTATCACACAACGCACAAGCATGATTTGTCCACAAGGATCTATTATTATTAACTAACTTAGGTAAGGTGACATGGAACTCAGGAATGCCAGAGTCAGGAAAGGTATCAGAGACCACATTCTTGATATGAGGGAGCTCAAGACAATTATTGGTGGCATGACCAACAACATCATAGAAAGTGCATGGAAGAGAAGGCTTTGGCTATTTAGGAGGAACTAGAGTTGTTTGGGGTTCCTTATCTTTGGGTCGCTTTTTCTTTGCTTTTCCCCCCTCACCAGATTCTTTCGTAATAGTATTTGATTTCTTTTGAGGTTGTTGTGGAACTGAAGAAAATGAAGGGGTATGAACAACAGGTTGAACTTGGGTCTAATATATGTAAGGTTTGATTTTATTAGGAGGAGTGTTTGTGGAGGATAAATGTACCATATCCAGATCCCCAAGGTAATGTTAGGTAGACTCAACATAGACATAATAGGGGTAGAATAGATTCTAGGTGGTGAGAATAAAAAAGGTACCTCACCAGAATTGTAATGACTAGGGGGAACTACTCTCGGATGGTTAAGACCTTGGGGAATGATCCCAGGTTGAAAAGGGTCATGCAAGATACCAGTACCAGGAATGAGCCTAGAGGAATTGTACCTGAAGGTTGGGCTAAGTTAGAGAAAGAGGGTGTGGAGGAGTTGGCTATTGTGAAGGCATACTAGATCACTTATAGTCGGCTTGTGATACCTAAAGCATGCAAACACTAGAAGAGATGGGCTTGGAAGGGGTAGGTGATGGGCCATAATAATCCCTGAGTAGCATGGAATATTTATAGACTTCGGGAGACACATCGATAAGGAAGTGATAGTTTGATTGTCTGTTATTAATGAGATAGTGGTCTAGGGAGATTGCTAAGATTGAGGGTCATAGTAATTCAATTGATTTATAATGATGGTATTTCCATTGTGAGGGAAGCACATCTTGCGAAAGACAGTGGATGCAATAATATACATGGCATAGGTGTAGCTATGACCCAACAAGATGTTATAATCTAATGGGGAGTCAATATCTTATATATCAATCAACACATTCTTACCAACAACAATAATGGGACAACTATGATACAAACCGAGGTGTTGTGAGAGATGACCATCCCAAGCACAAAGACTGATAATGGATGGGAATAGATCAGGGGAAGAAATTTGCTTCTAAACACTAATGGCCATCACACAAGTAGAGGAACCTTCATCTATGATACACCATTACACCATGGCATTCATTATGGAGACTGGTATTTGAAAGGAAACGAATGAGGGAAGGGGGCGATGTTCCTCTTTTCCAACATCAAAGACAATTAGATGATTTCTGAGGGATCCACAATGCTTAAAGAATATATTAGATATTTCTATTAGGATGGACACATGTGGAGGACTTCTAGCATTTACATGGTAGCAGGGGACTATGCCAAGTCATCTACTATGTTATAGGTATGGGCAGCTTTAGAAGAAGCAACATTTTGACATAATGTAGCTTTAGCGATCTAGGGGGAAACTTGAATTTAGGTAGAGGGATATATAAGGTTCCATATCATGAAAACAAAGGCTTAGTAGAAACTTTAAGTTGGGAATGAATCGTTGACTTTGCAGGCGGCTTGTCATATTAGTGTGACTGAGTCTGTAAGCTTATTTTTTTCGGTGTTTAATCTGTCATAATTAATAATGAAGATCTAGAAATTGTTTTGGAAAATATTGCAAATGTTGAGGAGCTACATTAGCTTGTTTTTATATGGAATTTGCATCTATGGATAAACAAATTTTCCCTATGTGGGTGACTACACCTAGAACAAAAGAAACAAAGTAGTTTAACCTTTTCCTATAGTAGATAGACGAGATGAAGGAACTTACTTGTAGTCTTTCACTTCCTTGATCTCTTTTAAATCGCTCCGTCACTCCCACTTGAACTAAATCTGCTCAAAAGGTACCTGTATCAAGAGAAATAGAAGAAATTATAAAATCACACATGATCTATCTACTATAAAATAATGGAATTGAAGACATTGAAAAACATAATCATCACATATATGAATAATAATATGAGAAAAGGAATAAGCTCTTTACTAATGTAGAATGAAGTGTATCACCCAATACAGTTTGATCTTGTGCCACTCCTCTAGCTTTAGTCCAACCCTCGCCACATCAAAAGCACACCATTCCAGTAGCATAACATTGCTTGACATGAACTCAATTCTCAAACCAACAGAACTTCCTTGCAAACTCCAGATTGTAGCCCCATGATAACTATGATGAGTGCTCAATTTACAGGAATTGGAGGTGGTTTTGTCATAAATGAGGGCATTGAATGGCCTTCCAAACTTGGAGTTAGTTTCCATGGAGCAAGGCATGAGAGGATAGGAGGTTAATGGATCCTTAGCCTATCCAATGTCAAGCTCATAGGAGGAGATAAGAGATGGGATCCTTCTAGAATCATCTAGAATCAAGGAATATTCCCAGAACCCTATGCAAATTTTGCTCAATCTCACACAACACATGTCAAAGAGGGCCTAAGTGCACTATAGTGTAGGCCTGAATGGTCCTACTAACATTGCAACACAATTACCTTTGTCCAAGGCTACGCTGGTGTCCCAAGGAGGCATTTCAGCAAAGGCTTTAGGCTAGGAAACTTTCATGGATGCAAACATTCAATCTGATGACTTGTCTAGGGAATGTAACAATTGAATTAGGGTTTGATGAGCCCTAATTGTACTAATCTGAATTTCAGGAGTGATATGCCCAGATAGACATGTAGCATGTGCACCCTAAAGCATGAAGTCAAAAATGATAATGTCAAGTGATATGATTTACAACGTGACTGGGAGGATCTGAAGCAGACAATGACCTGCATTGATTACAATACATAATATCATGATATCTTTGAATTTTTTCATGAATTTCTGAGGGAGGGCATACCTAGACTTAGCATATAAACTTTTCATTACATGTACATAAATCAGATAGTCATTCTTCTACAGATATATACCCTTGAAAGGATGATCATCCGTGTAAAACTATCGTACAGATGATTTAGTACTATCCTAAAATTGCAGCCTGGCTGGATGAAACTATATCTGGGGTCTTTTATCTTATCCAATTGTTCACTCAAGTACAAGTCTAACGATGTGAAAATATGATCTGAAGTTCAATATGGGAAGACACCATTTGATTACCACCCAATGATGTAAGCTATTAACAGATGTGAAAGAGATCATCGATAATGATAATGATTCTCAAGGTACTACAGTATATTTTGCATGGTGTGAATAGATGTTTTGATGTTGAACACCATACAAATTCTTTCGGTTTAAGGCTAGTGATGTCAACCTATCGTCAGAAGTAAGAAGCTTTCCATTGATGTATGCAAGCCTCGAGGTACTGGAAGGGTGTTTCTAAGTCAACTTCTTGGATAATGTGCTAATGTCGACAAGAAGAGACTCATCGCAAGAGGAACTTGATGTATTCCCCCATCAATGACATGAAACGAGTGTAATGATTTTGAAGACAAAATGTGACTCATGACACAAGGTTCAAGAATGGCAGTCATGAAAATGAAGGTTTATGTTTATTGCAAAGGATGAAGCTTACTGAGTGACTTCTCTTGAACATGTCAGTGACACTGAATGAATTGGTAGTATTGACCTAAAACGAAAGTGATGGATGGTGTGATAGACCATAGGTATCATAACCATCAAGAAAATAACCCAACCCAAATAGTGACAGGGATGGAGTGAAAGTGTCATGTTCAAAAGCGACTTGCTACCATAAAGTGATTTATCCCTTTTCCCATTTTCCCCAGTCATTACTGACCAACATCTCTTTATTTTTTAACAAGCTTGAGGAGGATAACATATGCTTGTAGTATAATTCCACCCTTTGGGTGAATCCATCGCTATGTGATGTTTTAATGAGTCTAGCGAAGGTGAAACTCAATCTTGTCATGATCGACAAGTTTGTCGCTATTTGATGTTTTAACGATTTTAACGAAAATGAGAACTGAGTCCTTTTCATATTTAGAGAGTTTGAAAAGGGATAAAAAGAAAACTCCACAAGTTCTTTTACATAAATGTATTCCTTTTCGTAAATAATCTATTTCAGGTCGGAAAAGGGTTAAACTTATACTAAGTAAATGTCATTTCCAATCCATTAATGAACTAAAAAGGAAAAGCGCTTGGTAATATTTTCATATTTCAAGAGTCTGAAAATAACTTAAAGAGGACTCCACTTAGAGGAACGAATGGTGTCTATGATAGCAACTGGTTCCGGTGATGTTGGAAATTCTCAAAACATGTTGATTTATGTGAAGAGGCTAGCTAATAAGACCGCTCATTGCAACTATTCATCAGAAAGGGTAAAACAACAAAGTGAAAGCGTATGATCAACCAAGCAGATAATAACGATGGAAGGAGAAAACTGAAGTCTCATTTGATGGAAGAGGTTGATAGAATGGAAATCATGAGGGTTAAAATGGAGATGGGTTCATTTTTACACAAGCTTGAATCATAGGGAACTATTTTTGGAATCAGTTTGATGTTTACACAAGCTTGAAATGAAAAACTATGCTTCAGATTGGTTTACATGCCCCTAGCATGATGACTCAATTCTAGGTGCATGCCCCCCAAGCTTCATTGCATTCACCTAAGTAGACTACTCATGGCTATCAGGTGGATGGAATGAAGGTTCATTTATGAGATCAAGTGAAAGACTTAACTGGGATTTTGTGATGTCTAATCGAAGACTCGAATTGGAACTTTGCTCCAACAGACCTTATTTCATTTTTAAATGAGCTTGACACAAGACAAGGAACTATGCTTATACCCTTTGTTTCATTTTCTAAAGAGGTTGACACAAGACCAGGAACTATCCTCATATTCCTTGTTTCATTTTTTAACGATTTTGACACAAGACATGGAACTAGGCTCATACCATTTGTTTCATTTTTTAACAAGGTTCACACAATACCAAGAACTGTCCTCATATTCTTTGTTTCATTTTTAACGAGGTTAACACAATACTAGGAACTATCCTCATATTCCTTGATCATGACCCATAAGAGGTCATGACTTCGAATAGATTCTCATCAGATGGGAGAATAATGCTCTGGAAGGGATATGTAGCAAGTAATCCATTACAGAGATTTGGTTCCAATGTCCCCAGTACATAATGCACAACATCACAAAACTGATCATCAATTGATGTAGGCATGGAATGGGTTTCCACATAATTGAACCATGGTGGGGAAGATACAATTTAGGAAAAAGGACCATTTAGGGAATATGGTTGACTAGAAGCCATATTTGGACCAGGAAATGAAAGCTGGTCAATAGTGACAATTATGTCTTCATGCGAGAAACACATCACTCAAAAGAGTGTTGAAAAATAGCTCCCATTTCATAAACATACTCGCGCCCCAGAAGAAAATTGTAATCTAAAGGGCATGGGACTACCATCACAGTGAGATAAACAATTTTTCCACCAAAAATAATAGGAAACTAAGGAAGGATCCCTAATTGTTTACTAGTTCCTCTGTTAAAAGCCAATAGATTCTGGGTAATAGGCACAAGTGGCAGCGAACCGAGTGCCTACCAAGAAATGTAGGAAAGGATACTCAAACATGCACCTTCATCTATAATAGTTCCAGATACAATCATATTATAAACATGTACTATAATATGGAAAGGCACATAAGAAGGAAGACGACATCTTGCTAGTTTATTCTAATCAGAGGAAGTGACCAGACTACATGGAGGGGAACCATAAGGATGCAATTTCCCCTTGAGTTATGAGAACGGGAGGATTTTCCTCCTGTATTGATGGAACAAGAGAGTTGCCCCCAAGCTCATTGGAATCTGAAGAAATGAAAATAACCTGAGTGGTATCATATTCACTCTCTATGGGAAAGTTACGATTAACTGAAGGTGAAATTGGGTCAACTATTTCCTTGACCTGGGATTGGTTAGGTATAGACTCATGTGATTCACATTCAAATAGAGTGGGTTCGACCTACGGTTGATTTGGGTCAGTCGCTTCATCAACTAGTGAAGGATTAAGGGAGAGTATCTTGTAACCAAATGGAAGTTGCTAGGGAGAAGAAATATGGTTATCCACGACTGTTTGGGATTTATCCAGATAGGGATAAAAGTGAATGGGGTGATTCCATTCACATAACCTATAGGAAAACTTAACTTTGCCCTTCTTTCCATGAACCTTACTATGACTAGTTGATGGTGTCTCACCAGCATGATCTCCAGAAGTTGATGATGCAAGATGTTGTGAACGAGAAGAACATTCTTCTAAGATCTCAGGGATACCAAATTTTTTTCGAAGAATATGCTTTCCCATACAAAGTTCACAAGGATATCGAAGTTTATGAGGCTTATTAGATGGTTTCTTGTCAGAAGTAGCATTTGAAGCAATGGTTGCTTGGCTTCCCCCTGGCTGAATTTTCTTCTTCTTATTTTTCTTCCCTTTCTTCTCCTTCTTATCCACCTGGTTACTAGTGCCAATACTTTCACCAGGTGAAAAGGAAGAAGGGGAGGAATAAACAACCGATGAAGAAGGTAAAGGGTCAACTTTAGGATCAACTGGAGGTTTATTTTATCTAGTTGTAGGAATATTTAGTTGCAAGGCCAAAGAGGATGAGAACAACTATAATGGAAAGCTGATGGTAAGTCCCAGAAGGGACAATGTAGCCATATAAGGAACACCAATATTTCCGAAAGGATGAAAATGACTAGGATTCCCATAAAAAGGAATTCCTTGATCGGTGGACTCCAAAGTTGTTGCCATATGTCTCAACCTAAGATCAACTAAGCAATGACGTGGAGGATGTTATCTATGGTCAGTTAATTTATTTTAATCAAAATAACATAAGGAAACAAAAGAGCGATAATCTAGGCAAAAGGATTACTAAGTAACTGTGAATTGCAATATACTACCTTAGTAAACTAAGGACTTAACATACGTGCAGTCAATCTCCCTGAATTATGTGTTTGGTGTATCACAGTGTACAAGGTAGCCGACTCAGTTATGTAAGGATGGATAGCAACCTAATGTAGTCCTCCCATATATACCCAAAAGTATGTGGAGGCCCAATTCGTGTTAGTGTTGTCTAATGCGAAATCGCATAACGAGAGCATTCCTTTATACTTTTTCTACTATAACACTGCCCTATATACCCAATGGTATGTCGACAAGCTATGATATACTTACGTACATGGAATGAGGTATCAGACTCAGAATGTATCGCAGACAACTAATGACAACTGCTATCTTTTACGATGTTGGAACACGTCTCTAGCCTAGAACCTCTAAATGTTATTCATTAGGTGACAATGCTCCATTAGGTTAATTGAGATAACTTTTAAGTTGATCTTGATTAAGAGTTTGTCTTTCAGGTTCACCGCGTGATGTCTTTGAAATTCCTAGAATGTAACTATGATGAGAAACATTCTTTTCATTTTATTTGACCAATGATACCTTAACTACAAGGGATATAGTAATCAAAATGTTTAATCGAAGAGAAAAGAGCACATCTAATGCAATTTCCCTATACTATTCCTACAAGCACACACAAACCTCTAATTGCATAATGCAAGTTTTTCTTTTCAATTCCCTTAATGTTTATATGAATAAAAGGAAACTAAATGCGCATATAATCAATCAATACTTTTCACAAGAAATGAAGGATTTATAACATTTCATTTTCGAAAGAATTGAATACTTTACGACACTTCCTTTTCAGAAAAGATTAATCGACTATAAGCTAACTTTGACAATGAATTTATAATGATAAAGAAATCATTTAAGAAACACTAAAAAATCAAGGCAAAAGTAGGGCAAGGATGAGCAATACAACTTGATTTCAGAACCATAAGAAACATTGATCTTTTATCAAACAAAAACAGAAGCAACTTTGGAAAAATCAAGCCAAAGGTGGGTTTTTTAGCCTAAGAGGGATTAGCGCAAGCCAAAGTGGGAGATAGTGCACTCCAGTGCACTATCTCTAAGCTAGGGGCTGCTCTGTACCACACTATGTCAAGACCAACATTGTGTTGGTGCCAGAGAGTCAATTCAAGAGACATTCAAGCACAAGTTTTGACTAAAATCACTTCAAAAAGACTAAAATAAGATCAATAAAGTCAAGCAAAGTATAGTAGGGTGTAATATGATGAGGTTCAGCCACCAATAATGACAGTCATTCCCCAGTATGGTCACAAATTTTTCATATGGAATTTGCATTTAGGGATCCTTCCCCAGTATGGTTGCCAATTTGTTATATGGAATTTGGATCTACAGATAAACACATTTTCCCTAGGTGGGTGACTATGACTAAAACAACAAAAAGAAAGCAGTTTAACCTTTTCCTATAGTAGATAGATGAGATGAAGGAACTTAATTTTAGTCTTTCGCTTCCTTGATCTCTTTTGAATCGCTCCCATCGCTCCCACTTGAACTAAATCCACTCAAAAGGTACTTGCATCAAGAGAAATAGAAACAAGAAATGATCAAAGAATAAATTATTTATCTACTATAAAACAATGGAATCAAAGATGTTGAAACACATAATCATCACATATATGAACAATAATATGAGAAGAGGAATAAACTCTTTATTAATGTGGAAGGAAGAGTATCATCCAATACAGTTCGATCCTGTGCCACTCCTCCGGCTTCAGTCCAACCCTCACCACATCAAAAGCACACCATTCTAGTAGCATAACATTTCTTGACATGAACTCAATTCTCAAACCAACATAATTTCCTTACAAACTTCATATTCTAGCCCCCTGATCACTATGATGAGTGCTCAATTTATAGGAAGTTGAGGTGGTTTTGTCATAAATGAGGGTATTGAATGGCCTTCCAAACTTGGAGTTAGTTTCCATGGAGAAAGGGATGAGAGGATAGGATGATAATGGATCCTTAGCCTATCCAATTTTGAGCTCATAGGAGGAGATCAAAGATATAATCCTTCTAGAATCATCTAGAGTTAAGGAATATTCCCATAAGCCTATGTAATTTTTTCTCAATCTCGTGCAACGTAGGTCAAAGAGGGCCTAAGTGCAATATAGTGTAGGCCTAAATGGGCCTACCTACATTGCAACATAGTTACCCCTAACCAAGGTCGCGCTGGTGTCCCAAGGAGGCATTTCAGCGAGGCTTCAGGCTAGGAAAGTTTCATGGATGGAAGCACTCAATATGATGAATTGTCTAGGGCATGTAACAACTAAATTAGGGTTTGATGAGCCCTAATTGTACTGATCTGAATGTTGGGAGTGATGTTCCTAAATAGACCTATAACACCTATGTGGGTTAGGAAGCTACATATCCCTGATGGGGAAAAGGACTTGTAATCACAGTTGGTTGTCATGAAGTAGGAGGGGAAGAAGGTGGAGCAATGGGCTGAGGTCCTCAAGAAGTAACTACTTGAGCTTCCCATGCTTAGGACATATGAGGTAAAATGGGACACTCTTGAGTATAATGGAAAAATACTCCGCATTGAGCACAAGGTTTATTCATGCGAAGATCCTTTTTTTTCTTGGGTTGTCCACCTTGTTGTTTGGTTGCAGGATTAAGCTGGTCACCCGAACGAGAATTAGGTGGTGGACCTTGGTTATATTGAGATGGATGGTTCCAGTTACACTTCCCCTTATTATTCCACTTATTTTTGGGGGGACTTGTTGCACTCTGGTCAATATATAGTTTACCTTGAGGAGGTCGTTGTTGTTGTGGCAGAGGTGGAGGAAGCATTAGAGGTTGGGGAATTTGTATCAGAGGGCCTAGAGCACTAGGCGATGCAAAAAGATAGAAATAATTAGTAAAAACATTGGGATAACTAGGTGAAATGACAACTGGCCTTGACATAGACTGATGCGGATGGGGATATGTGTATGCCATGCTTGAACATTGGTAAGTGTTGCCATGGGAAGGAGCATGAGGGGGATAGGTGTAAGTGAAACTAGTCCTTCCCTGGAGTTGAACATAACTCATATGATGTTGAGGATATGGTGGAATTTTAGAGTTTCATATAGATCCAATGATATCGTCAATGGCATGAAATGCCCCCAATGCATTAGCAACACCAGGCCAAGGTAGATATGGAAGGATGGTATAAACATATCGTGATTGTGCATAGATCAAGTCATATTTCTAAGCTACTTGGAGAATTTATTCCTAATACTTGGGGAAGAGGGAGGAGACATCTTTACCAATGGGAGCCAAAATAATTCTAAGGAACCAATCCAATACACACTGTCTTCAAATTTAGGAGCCCTACATAAGATCCTACTTCTACGCCATTATTGAACATTGTTAGATAGGTAGGTAATAGATTTTTTATGAAAAGAGGTCAAGAATTTGGTACCAGTTTCATATTAGAGGCGTAACTGGAAGTATTGAAAAAAAATCTTTCATGAGGGTCATGAAGGTGGAGAGGGAGCCATGCGGTTGGTCCACATACCACTTGGTAGCAACTCCAGTAAGGGTGTGTTGGAAAAGACAAAGATGGATGGAGTCTTTAGTGATCAAATAAGATGAACACCGCATATGAAATGAGAAAACATGATTTGTGTGATCTTATTTAGGATTTCCTTTTTACTTAGTGATGTCATAAGGAACCTTGGTAGGCAAAGTAGGCTAACTGGGGTCATGAAGAAGAGGATCATTGATGAATTGGCTGAAATCACGAAGGATCAAACCAGCCATTTAGGGGAGAAATGGGGTTTTGGTGACCATACTGATAGAGGCTCCTCTTATGCGGTTACCTTGGTTACCACCTTGGTTTCCTGCACGCACGTTGGTGCTTGACATGGAGGCAGTAAGGGGTAAGAAAGACACAGAATCAACGGAATAACTCAAAGAATTAGTAGAACCAAAGTTAGAATGACGACTCAATGGAGGAATAAGAGGATGAACTCTAACTCTATGGGGAGGAGTAAGATGTCCTAAACGAAACAAGGGGTGAAGGCCACAAATTCTCCACGAAAAATGCCTAGTGGGTGCAATGATGTCAAGACAAAGATGAATTAATAGACTAAAAGGATATGATAGGAGAAAAATCCAAACAAACAACAAGAAAACACCTAGTGTAGTGGTGCCAAGTTTAAATTAACTATAATGATATGCTACTCTAATTCAAGCAACCATGTCCTATCAAAGAAAAATGACCTCTATCCTGTAGGTGATCTAAATCCAAAAACAATTTCTAAATCAACTAATGTAGGTGGTGTTCCAAAATAATTATTACTTAATGAAATTTGATCCCTACAAGCAAAGTTGTCCAAAGAAAGGCAGGGCAGAGAACCAAATTTTTCCTACAACGAGTCCTATAGGGTTTTTTCCTATGATTCATAACTACAATTACCTTAATCCCATGGGGTTGGTCGATTCTTGAGCTTCTTGATGTCCAATGACTACACGAGATTCACTGCCATAGGTTGGGTAGCCCCGAGGAGAACTGGTCACACAATGACCTAGCCTAACCCCCTTTGAATTAGGTTTCTGTCGCACTCTAGCTTTTGACTGTGGGATGGTGAAGGATTTTAAGCTCCCTAATATGTTAACTTCTATGTATCAATGTAAGTGGTCGATAGGTGTTATTGGAAGTCTATCCCACTGATCCTACACCTAACTACAAAATTGTTTTAGCCATGGTGCCAAAGTGGGCTTAATATATGTTTCTTGAATTATTAATCTTTAATGTTTCAAGTCTTGGCTTGGCGGTGTTAATCAAGCTCACGTTTTATTAGGGTGTGTGTCTATGAAAATGATGTGTCAAGTGGATGAGTAATTAAGCTTTTTTTATGATGCCATGTGCTACTGAAAATAAAGTGTTGAAAAACTATAAATAATGTTGAAAATGGATAGTAAAATGAACAACAAATCCAAGCACACAAACCCCCACCCAAGAAGGCTATCATGTAGCTAAGAAATAGGTTCCAAACAAACCACTCAAGGGCATGCTTGTGGACAAAATATGTAATTTCTATGGGACTGGGATCTAAAGGCACAAGGATGCTAAAAATGGTGGAGATAATCAACAAAAATTAGAGGCAAAAATGTTGAAAACATATAGGCAAGAAGCTCCAAAACCTAGGACTCACAAGGGGATCCTAAGGGGGAAAGGCTACACCAAACTATAAGGGAGTAAAATGATGGAAAATGTGATCCAAAAGGGCTATAAAACAATGGAAAAAATTCTAAAAATTTGTGGTTGAAAGTGTTGTACCCTAGACTCCTCCACTCACCAATTCTCTTCCTAAATGATGGAGGTGTACTCTAAACTGTAGGGGTGTTTTTCCTTCTTTAATTAGAAATTACTAAGAGAATATAGTCCTAGGGATGATTTAGGAAAGAATAGGAACCCTTCCCTATACATACACAACACAATTGACAAATCTGGAAAATTCTGAAAAATGACAATGCATAAAAAGTCCTTAGAAGTATGTTCTATAACATAGAAAAGAGACCAAAAAGTGTGTTTTTCTCTCACAACTCTCACTTGGTAGATTTCACCTAGATCGTGTTATGTCTTGCTTTTTTGGTCCCTGTGATCTATGGAAAGACAAGAAAATCCAAAAGAAACCAAATTTTTTCTATAAAACAAAGTAGATCTAGAACTAGAAACTGAGAGGCTAAAAATAGTTGGAAAAACACTGAAGACCACTAAAATGATAGTCACCAAGGATCTGAATTACTACCCCAGTGGAGTCACCATTCGTTAGTGTAAATATTTCATAAAAGTGTACAAAAAACACTTCACTTTAGTCACTAGTGACAAGTGACCCTAACAATAAAATGTGGCGACTTCTATGCTTCATAATTTCAATAAAACATGATAAAAAGCTGCAAGAAAGTATCTGATTCAAGCCCAGAACCACAGGGTCTTCACTGGGTGAGCAATACCATACCACGCGGGCTCATATTGGGGGCTATATATTAAGGAAAAAACGACATAATATGTTGGGGGATATATAGGGGGTGAAGTGTTTTTATAGTGGAAAATATAAAAAGTGGAGCTCAAAGTTAATGAAAAAATATGAAGGGGTGTAAAAAATGTTAATGAAAAAATGGATACCTACAATATGTAGTGAAAGTAGAAGTTTTTTAAATTGGGAAGCTATATTGGGTTTATATTGGTAGAGGGTTAAATAATATGATTTTTAGAGGGATTTTCCAATATGTAGTCAAATTAAGGGTATTGTTTAATATGCCACGAATGCACGTGATATGTCACAGGTTCACTGAGTTAATCCCCTATGCCCAAAACACATAGTAGAAGAAAAACAAAGTGTAATAACTCAATGAAATATTTTAAATGAATAATAATTTTATATAAACACCTTGTGAAGAAGATTTACAACATGAGTATGTAAATCCTCCTCCATGGGATGGGTCTGTTGATGTCTGTGTGCTTCAATGATCTTGTTCTTCTCTCTCAAAATGCAGAAAACCCAAAAGCAAGATGGAACTCAAGTGGGAGCTCAAATGTTATGAGATGATAATGATGATGATGATAATGATGATGGTGAATAACGAATGGAAAACCCTCTTATTTATAACAAAGTACTAGGCTCAATTAGGAATTGGAAAATAATAAAATATTTTGACCAAATCAAAATATAAGTGTTAGGAATACTTTATTATATTTTTGGAGAGGGAAAAGATATTCAAAATGGTCAAATATATTTATTTAGAAAATAGTTAAAGTAATTAACAAAATAATGATTTTCTAATCACTTTGTTAGGATTAAGAAAATTGTGAATTTGAAATAATTATTAAATAGTGATTTAACAATTATTCCAAAAAAAAATTAAGGAATAATAAATAAATAATGATTTGTTTAATTATTCCTAGGTGACTTGGTCAAATGTGACAAGGAATAATTATCAAATAATAATTTAATAATTCATAGAGAAAAAATAAATAAATGATGATCTATTTAATTATTCTCATGGTGTTTTTTAATTTTAATTAGAAATAATTTAATAAAATGGTTTACTAAATTATTTCCTATGGTGAAAATGATTTTACTATGTTAAAATTAATCCTACATGGTGTATTTCGATCCACCTAGTTGGAAATGGCCAGGTCATCATTTTTTAGGTGATAACAACTGGGAAGCTGGACCACACAACCAAAATCAATATTTTCCATGCAGTGTCAACCCTAAAGATAATGGCCAAATCCTACATGACTAGGATACAAGGGTTACAACCAAATTGAGTAAAGGAGACAAAAGTAAAAACCTAGCCCACTCTTTCAACCAAATGCCCCAATCAATCCATGTCCAAAGTGTCCACGATAAGTAAGGAAAATTACTCAACTATAACAATGAAAAGCCATACCTTCAGGGTCAGGAGGCCCACCTTCAAACATACAATCATAACAAATGGGCAAGGGACCACATGAATGGATCATGTGGTGGAGATAATGACACATCGATCTATCTTTTGGTTACAAAAGGGCTTTTGTGTATGAGCTAAGGACCATCCAGGAGAAAACATTTCTCCTATCCATACTACCCATAGGTGGTGGGTGACAATGTATTTAGAAGATATGTGTATGATTACTATTATAAATTCCTCTTGTTGATTTTGTTATTAAGCTAATAATTGATTATCTATGAATTAGATAATGGTGTTCATGGATGTAATATTTGTTGCATGTCTCAATTTTTCATTGTTAGGTTGTATGCCTTCATAATTTGAATGCTTTCAAGGTTATTGTTTTGAATTACTTTTTACATACAATTTTATATGTGCACAATGGTTTCATTGATAGGATGTATGTACTTGTAAATTATTTGTATTTCCTAGGTGTATCTCTATTTAAATTCATGTTATGTCTTCGGTATTATATGATGCATATGAGATGGAGGGCATGGACTAGATCTAGTTCAAAAAATTTATGTATGAATGTGTTTAGCATGCAAGACTAGTATTAAGTCTATTATCACTTAGAGAAAACCCTAGTTGTGGGAAAAACTCTAAGGCAATCTCTAACCAATATTTTATATTGAAAGCTAGCCCTTTCGATCCGAAGGGGGATCCCTTCTATAACTCAGTCACAATGGCTGGCTATGTATTCAACATGTTGACTAGATCTAATTGGATTTGAATAACATTGGTAGGGAAAAGGACAAGAAAACCATTGGGCATGGAGTTTTTTTACAACAAGTTACTTCTTACAGACTATATGAACAAAATACAAACATAAGTTAGCAACATCTTTCTTTGGTGATTTATCATTTAGCCATGATAGAAGAAAGTAGAAATAAATACCATAAACAAATCAATTAATGAATTACGTTTAAGATATATAAGTGGAAAACATATAGCAATTTTGTATTAGTAAAACTGAGCTGATAAATAGAGTTCAGCCTTATTAACTTAATTTCCAAAATGTAGAATACATATGGAAAAATATTATGAAACAAAGAGATAACAATTACTAGGATACAAATAGGAAAACCATCACACAAGAATAGATAAATTTCTAAACAAATAACACTAGTTACAATAGCTTATATTAATGTCAAAATGTATACAAAATATATCAATTTTTTGTCAAAAAATTCCAACCCTTTCTCATTCTTCAAACCCTGTCTGTTTAGAAAAGGCTATAAACTAAAACAAGTTTCTAGCATATTCTCAATTACAAATTACTAAACATAAAAGAGACAAAGTGTATAAAAGTGTATCTCTCAAATACATGCACATAAACATATTTCCAAGTCTATTTACATCTAAATATCATGTTGTTGTTGGATTAATGGCAAGAGATAAAGATTGCCAATTTGAATTTGATGTGGGTGGCATCCAAGTCAACAATTGTCCATGAGCCTTTTCCTCATGAAATCCTAAAAAATAGGGTTCAATGATCCATTTGAAAATAAAAAAATGTTGATATTTGTTAGAAAATGGAGAGATATTTTTTAAATGGATCCTTTAGGGACAAAAATTTCTTTTGGTTTTGAAAAAAATGCTATAATGTTTTCAGAATTGGATTTTGAAAAACGTTACTAAAACGGGATTGCAAAATTCTAAAAATTAGACTTTCAAAGATCTCTTCGAATATTTCAAAACCTGCCACCTCATTAAAAACTAAGAGCTTTTTTCAAATGGCTTTGTTTTTTATAAAATCCTCTTTCATATTTTGAAAAATTGTTTCCAGATATTTGACTATCACACCCAAATTTAATTCCCTTTACGGGAAAAAAACATAGTTTTAACTGACAATTTTTACAAAAATTCACTCACAATATTGTTTTTAGTTCTTTAACCTTGTTTATTACAAATTCACGTTGACACTCTCATTGTCAACACTTTAAAAAAAATTTAGACTAAACAATGTGATAATAGTTGGCTTCATGGGGATGGTATCGATCATGGATGACAACAAGAACCCCATAGACCATTGGTCTGATCCATTGGGTTGATCCCAGCTCAACAAATACAACTTGAAACATTTAGTTATTATGTAACTAAAAACCAAACTAGAAATTCACATGATTGCTGAAAATAAATGTTTGGCCAACAAGCTTATTGCACACTCATCATACAATAAAATTCTGAAATAAATGCTCAATCAAATAATACAAAATTCCAATACAACCAATCAGTAGTTTCTCAATCACCGTGACTTTTTAATTTTTCTTTAGTAAAATCAAAATTGGATAGTATAGTGGCAAAGATAACTCATGACTCATGATCTAATTTTTCTTCACACGGAAAAAATGGCTGAAAATTCAAAATGAAGAAACCCTCCATGTAGTCAACTATGGGATCATAAAAATTATGATCTATATGATGACACTCAAGGTATTGAATGAATAGATAATCATGGTTGAAGTTCTCAGATCTATTCACTATGTCAAACCATTCCTTCAACTATGAATTTTCAAACTCATTCCAAAAAATAAAGCATTCCTCAATTTGGATATCAAAATTTAGCACCACCTCCTTCGCTTTAAGATGAATAAGGTTTTCAAAGGATTGATTATGATATTGGAAATTATAGGACTGCCTCTAAAACCTCAATATATTTAACAATATTTTCAACATAAGTTTCCAAAAAATCAATCTTACCTTCTTAGCTACATTTGCATGAATTTAAATAAATAGAGAAAAAACCTTGAAAAAGCTACAACATTCTGATCATTATCAAAATTGTCGAAATATTCCTTAAAACCTTCAATAGAAAAAAAAGTTTAACATACCCTATCATCTTGAGTTACTAGGTAATTAGATCTACAGTTCAAGCTCTGAATTCTTCGGACAATGGAGCTGCCATGAAATTTTTCAAGTTAGGCCATTTGGTCATTATTTCATTAAAAGTATTTATTTGAATGGTTTGAAAATCCCTTCTTGTTATACTCCATAATATTATCTTCAAAGTGGTTTGACTAGAATTTTGTTGGGAAGAGGTTTAGTAACCTATTGGGACAACTGTTTGAGTCTTTGATGGTATTTTCTCTTTTCTAAAGGGACCCATGAATTGTTTTGCTAATTGAAGGACTTGTTTGAAAAATTCTCAATGATATCATTTGAAATGGCTCAAATTCCATAATTTAGAACTGACATCTAGGGGCCCAATAGAGGTTACCAAATACATCTGAATGCCAATCTTTCTGGTTGCAGGCATGCCTTATTAGGGACATTCAATTTTTTTTCTTTTGTATTACTTTGGTAATTTCTTATCGAAATTTGAAAATTATTCTTTTGATTTGAGTTTATTTCTTATTAATATTTTTGACAAGTTCTTTAGGGACATTCAAATATTGTTAGTTTCATAATTTGTTGGGAATATTTGAATATTTTTCTTTTGAGTTGACTTGATCGCTAGTTGGGATTGTTCAAATGTACCCCTTTCAAGCTGGGAAATTGAAGGTAATCAAAATACATTCTATTGAGTTGCCTTGATGGCTTATCACATGTACTAAAATATTTTCCTCTTAAAAGTGGTTGATTACAACATTCTAACAAGCCTGGTGGGCTTATTTCTTGTTTCAAATGTGGATTTCTAGGATTGACCCAATGGTTGATGATGGATAAATAAATTTTAAATTTTCAAGTGGGCTTGGTGGATCTATTACAAGTATTCAAACTATTTTCTTTTCAAATTGACCCAATGAGCTACTAGGGGAATTAGAAAAAGGTTATTTCTAAAAGGTACAACAATATGTTGGGTGGACAATTAGAAAGTTGTCAATGGCCATATCTGAAAATATCCTACTGGGAAGATCGTTTGAATGGTAAGAGATCTTTGGAAATGTGTCCAATTGAAAATTTCCAAATATCTTAATGATTTATTTGAAATAGTCAATAGTCACCACAAATGTTTGTGTATGCATGTTCCTTATCAACATATAAACAAGGTCATCTTTTGATTAGCATAGTAAGTATCTATGAACGTGTTCTTTGAAATGAATGGTAAAGTAAAGAAAATTTGCAGAGGAAAAAATGAATTGGTGGAACCTTAGACATAAAGGAAATGTGAAAAGACAGAAACAAAAGGACAAAATAAAAAATGTCCCCTCTTATCAACTTTAGCATGGGAAGGGAAATAAGGAACCATATAAAAGTAGTTACACTATAGGGAATATTTTTGAATAACATTTATATTGTGTTCGGGTCATAAATTTAATTTAAAATTAGAAGGAAGCTTCAAACTTTTGGTTAGCAAGGACACACTATAACAATCTGAGCTAATCTAGATTGGGTTTTTGGTGATGAAGATTTTAATTACTTCATTTTAGTGTGACATGATAAGTAGAAAATCTACAAATTCGTGAGAAATACTCTAAGAGTTGATTCAACAATACCATCGTTATATATATAGATTATCAACATATAAACATTTATTATCTCATTCTTTAACATTTATTATGCACTTATAAAATAAATTTAAACTTAAACTTAATTTAATTGCACCAAGAGGCACTATACAACCTAATAGGGCAAGATGTATAAATGTAAATGTTTGTAAAATTTTAACATTTGACATTTACATGTCAACTCAATTAATTGTTAAAGGTTAAAAGTAATCGAAATAATAAAATTCAATTTGTTATATTTTTATTTTCTTTTTATAAGTAAAACTACGAACAATTTTTAAGATAAAAGATAATCATAATATACATATCAGATATAAATAGTATGTATACATTAAGATTAATTTTACCATATAAATTAAAACAAGTGTTGCAAGGTAATTTAGTCCCTACCACGTTAGAAATTATGCTCTGTAAAAAACAACATAAAAAATTATAACCTACATTAGTCAATGCTAAGTTAATGGTGGTCAACATACAAATTAAATCCTATAGTATTTCTTTGGAAGGAGCTAATAAATTGAGATTTCAAGTGGATATATTAATTGATCAAGTCTCCTACAAAAGCGTTGAGGAAAGCATACATTATGGTGAGAACTAATTGATGGTAAATATGTTATTTGTGTGAGTATGATTTAAGATTAGAGTTAATATTAAGATGTATCTTTTCTTTTGATTGATAAGTGGGTGAACCATGAAAATCACGCTTACCCTGTGGCTGAGAGGCCATGACTCAAGGGCATCTAAGCCGTCAAAGTCACCCGGGGATCGCACTTGGCCTAAGCCGCACAAGTGGAAACCATGCTGAATTTTTCGTATCGACGAGACTAGAACCAATGACCTTTACATATGGAGTGCCTTAACAGTGCACTCTCTCATCAAATGTACTAGATCTCTTTGATTATTAATATTAAGATGTATCATTATACATAAGATGTAAATTTTAATCAGTGTGTGATGATTATATATTTTTATTTAAAGGGATTGGTTTTAATTTCTTATTTAGAATTGGTTATGTTAAGAGGTGTTTTATACAATTTTGGATGGAAATGTTCATGTTAACTTGTAATATCTAAAATTAAAGTGGGATAATCATATAAATTAAATGTCCTAATAAACATCAATACAAGCATATAATAATACATCTCATTATGTCAAGATTTTAAAAAATCATAAAAATTACGTAAACCAACATAGATCCATCTTAACTCTGGATCAACCAAGCATTGAGAAAGAAGGAGCGATAAGGGCAAGAGAGAGAGAGAGAGAGAGAGAGAGATGTGGGGTGGGGGGAGGAATAGAGTGAGAGGAGGGGGGAAGATAGTGAAAGAGTTGGAGGCTAGAGAGAGAGTTCTTGTGTGGAAGGGGGGAAAAACAAAGGGAGGTTGTAG
>APFE031229913.1:0-12458 GCA_000404065.3 Pinus taeda
TATATTTACAAAAAATAAGTTTGAAGCACAAATAAGATATATTTATAAATTTTTGAAAGAAAATATTGTTAAAGCTTTTAAGATTAATATAGTATGGTCAAATTTGCTCAACCTCAATCTTAATACTAAGCTCCTACAAAATTCACATGGATACAATTTAGAGAAAATGCCATTAGCACAATAACATTTAGCTGACATCAAAATATAATAAGGACTCTGATGGCTTCCCGCCGTTCTCGAAATATCCTCCCGCCGTTCTCGAAATATCCTGTTGATATGACTTGGCGTCCTGCAAACTTTTATGTTGACTTTATGACACTGGTACTTGTTTCGGTATATGGGTTAGGGTTATGACTTGTTCTACCGTTTGGCAACCTCCATCCGCCGGTTCGCTCCTATATGATTCCGCGTCCTTTTGTCAACCCGTTCATTATCACTGTGCTCTGTTCTTTATTCGAGCTCCGCTCTGCTATGAGGGTTTCGTTCCACTGTATTTTGATTGTCAACACGGTTTCCTTTGGGGTTGTTCCCGGTCCTCGAACGCCATGGAGGTAGGTTCAATAGCTCGTAATGACCCCCTTTAACTCTGCACAGTTACAATTTCGATTTGCTGTTCGTTGGGTAGGCGCTCTGGTCTGTTCTATGTTTGTTTAATTACTGAAATCTCTTCTTTACAGGTTTCCCTCCAGGTTAACGTGCTCGGCTTCTGCTACAAGGTAATTTTTTTTGGTTCCTTTTAAATTACTTGGCACCTTATTACATTTAGAATGCTGCCACTGTTCTTCAGGCTTTAATGGTTACTCGTCCCTTCGACCCTGTCTTCTCGGTTCCAGGTAACTTCTCGCCCCAATCTCCTTCAATTTTTGTAGTTATTCGTTTATTTATGCCTGTGTCTTCACACTAATTCGTTCCCCTTTGCCTGTAGGTGACTTGGTGCTGTTGGTAGATGTGGTTCCGCACTCTTCGCCGTCTCGGCATTCGCTTGCATCTCCCAGTCTTCACTATACGGGTAGTGTCCTTCCACATTTACATGTCTTAGTGGTTTTGTAGACTTATGTTGGTCTTGGTTGTCATCTGAGCGATGAAATTTTCTGGGTTTCTTCCCTTAGCGGAGTAGTCCTATTCTCCAGTTCGCCGGTCCTTTGTTTTGGTGATTCTGTACTGTAATGTAATGATTCGACTGTGAGCCTCTCGCCTTGTGGCTTGGGTCTCTGGTTATATTAAACCCTCGCCTGATATAGCTTTGTTCAGTTGTTGGTTGAGATGGGTGTTCGTTATTTCGAAACCCTCGTCCTGTGCTTTATTATTTGATTAATGGAACATCTGTTTGCGTTGTTTCTACGCGGATTCGTTTTACTGCTATGGCAATTCTTCAATCTCTGTCTATTCGTATCATTAGCCTGTTCGTATGCAATTTTCGGGGTTTTGGGTTTTGATTTTAAGTTCTGGGTTTTTAATAATATGCTGGTTATGGAATGCTCTGAACCGATATAATTATTTACACAGTTTTTGGAAATGATACAATAGCATACTTATTTTGTTATGGCACTTTACTCTACTCTTAAGTACTTGGAGGGTTCTACGAATTACCTCTGGTTGTCTGTCAATATGCACAGTATTTTACTTTCTGTGTCAGGAAATGATTTAACTGTCAACGTCCGCTACTCCTATGAACTTGTCTGTGTGTTGGCCGTGTGCGCAACCTTTTATGCTCCCCGTTGGAAAGTGTTATAATTGTTTCGTCTGCTCCACCTGTAGACTTTTTCTGTCTGATACTTCAATATAATTTTGTTGTACAATTACTATATTATGATGTATGCAATCGACTATTACAGTGATGATTAAAAAAACAAATGAAAATAAGAATGTCTATTCGGAAATGACTGTATATTCTTTTCTTTTCATCTGAGAGGGAATCCTCTACAATGATTATTCTTATGTTTTTAAAAGACTCCTGAACCAGTACATTCTGTTCCAGAACTACCCTAACAGGTTTGTAACAGTCTTTCAGTTTCTAACTGCCCTAACTAATAAAACTTGTAAAGGGCCTAGTTAACTAATAACAGGAAATAATTAACTGACAATCTATTTTTCTGTTTAGAATTTCTTATTTGAAAAAGAAGCAGTTCCTAACTCTACTTGACCTTCTGGGAAAATAATAAAACAAGTAAAATAAACTAATAATAACTGACAAGTTGACACCTGTCCAGTTCTGCATTACGACTGTGTGTTCTGGTCTCTTCATGAGACTGTCAACCACTTTGTGTCTCCTCAAAGCTGGATGCTCCTGCATCAGACTCACTCATAATGATCTATAATGATCAAATTTTCTTCAAGAACTATGCGTAGAATGCATCAAGTTTGCAAAAGAGTTCATCGTCATATTAAATGTAACATTTCTTTATGTCATGTTTCCTTGACCCTTAAAGTTTTAGAAGGGAGTGACGAGGATTAATTTTTTTCCAACTTGTTAACTATCCTGTTTAAGCTCTTAAAGCATGTTTAACTTGAATGTAAGAAATCAAAGTGAACAAAACAAAGAGTTCAACCAAAATATTCCTAATATAAAATAATAAATAGATTATTAATCACTTATTATAATTAAAAATCTAATTTACAAAAATGAAACTAATAAAGCTAGGAAAATGCTTTGGAATAAAACATACATTTCAATTCGTAATTAAAGAACATGCCTAAACTTCATGGTTATTCCATTTATTTGTCATTTAAGACGTAAAAAAATAACCCACCTATCACCATTAATAAAACATTCTTATTATATATAAATATGAAACACATTTATATAAAAAATATTTAAATAATTAAAAGTAAACTTTTAATTTATTAAATATATCTTAACAATTTAAGAAAACAAGCTTACAACTTACATTAAAAAATTAGTGGTTAAAGAGTATCCCTAAAGTGTCTAATTATTCCATTTATTTATCTTTAAAACTGAAAAAATAACCACCTATCACCGTTAAATACCATTAATAGAACATTTTTATTATTTAAATATGAAAATATTTATATTTAATTATTTAAATAATTAATTAAATTTTTAGCGTTGATGATTGGATGGTCCGAAAAGATAGACACAATAAAATACCATTGCGATTTTTACCAAAAAATCTTAATTTACAAAATATAGATCACAAAAACTCAAATTCAAACATTCTTAATTTATTAAATATATCTTCACATTTAAAAAACAACCTTATAATTTACATTAAAAAATGGTAAAATAATTGAATGTAATCTTGATCTTCCTCTCTTACTGAATATATTGTAATATTTGAAAATGCACTAATCTTATTATATCACAATATGAAAAGCATATTTAAAGAAAATTAAAACATGTTATTTTAATACTATATAATTGATTTTTTTTTTTTTACGAAAATTAGTTTTTATATATATTTAATTGGGAAATCAACACTTATTACATAAGATTTATTATATAAAATAAATTATTTAAAATTGAAACCAAATTTCGTATAATGTCAAAATTAATTTTATATTATTACTGCAACAATTAGTAAATATGTAAAGATATAATCGATAAATACAATCATCTTCCAACATTCAATTAGTTAGTATAATGTTATTAAATAATGTTAATTTCATTGAATAATATTTATAATTCATATAATATAATCATTTTTAAATAATATAATATTAAATTTTAATGATTTATTATCAATTAATAATATTGTTATAAACCTTTAAATACCACACAACCAATTGAGGATGGGCCTCATCAATAAGGTGACCTAGGATCAAGTCTTATGGGGTAGTTGTACCCTAGGTGATGAAATATGATTAAAAATCCAGTAATGCCCTAAGGGGAGAAGACATGCTAAAAAAATCCAATGAGCTTAGGGCTGGTGTGGCCTTGGTTGGGTGCGATCCCTTGGTGATTAGATGCCCTCCTCAGACCGTAGGTCAAGCTTGGAGAATCACTAGGTGTGGCTGAGGCTAAGTGCTATCCCATGGTGATAAGATGCCCTCACAAGTGAAGCTTTGAGAATCACAACAAGAATAACCACCTTTCAAAAATGTTTTTTTAATAAATTACAAAGATAAAGTCATTTCATAAATAATTTTATCATAGACAAGAATAGCCACCTTTCACAAATGATTTTTTAATAAATTACAAAGATAGAGATCTTTCATAAATGATACAATAAATGATTTATTAATAAATTAAAGAAAGGAAGAGATTTAAGAAACTCAAAAACCATTAGCAAACTTTTTATATTGTTTATTATACTGCCCCACAATATAATGCAATGGGTATTGCTTTGACTCTTAATTAGTTAAGTCAAACATATTAAATTTGTTTTGATTTAACAAAGTTCAACTATATAAATAATTTTTTTATTTTTTTTACAATTTTTTTTATTAGTATTTATATTAGTTACTTTTGAACATCTTATTGCGCAAGTGGCAATACATAGTAAACTGTGACATTGCAATCATTACCCTTTATTAATGTAATGTACTCATTCCTTTCATGTCAATATTTTTTATAAACTAATAGTTATATTAAAAGAAAAATGAATTGAATATTTTAATTCAAGTTTTAATAAATAAAAAATCATATTTTTTTTGTTAAGCTTGGTAGGATCCTTCATTTTTTATTTATAAACGACAAATTTACACCACTTATGTGAGATAGGTGGCCTCAACTTGCCCGATGGGAAACCAAGTCTGTTGGCCACTTATCCTCATTATAAGCCATCCAAAAACAGTAAAGTATCAATATTTTTAACCAAGCTAAATATGTCTCAGTTTCATGGCAAAACGCTATATGTCTATCTATCATAAGCATGCATAATGAAAAGTAAATGCTACCCACATAAAACAAAAAGGGACGAGATTAACTAACTATTCCTGTTGTTCTTTCAATGTCGATTCAACTGGTGCCAGATCCTTGATAGTTTCACCGGGCATCTCAATTAATTCGATGATGCATGGGATGTGCCTTTGGATTCTATCCAGACAGATGTCTTGCTTAAGGAGCTGGAATTAGATTCGTTGCAAATCCTGTTTGTAATTGGGCATGTCTTGGAGGGACAGAGCCATCCCCACTGATATTTGTTCCATGACCTTCCCCATCAGGCTTTTCATAAGCCAATAGAGATAAAGGGTCTGCTTAAACTGAGTTATTCTGCCTCTGGTATCTCAGGGTCCGGGACTAAGGTCCTCAAGTTCTCTACCTCCTCCTCTATCTCGTTGTGCTGCTTAATTTCTTCCTCCCATTCTTCCAGCAGATTACGAATGCCTACATCTGTTCCCTCCCTGTAAGCCACAACGGCTTCGCTGATGAGGTGTTCAATAGACTTCTATTCTCTACGCGGTTCCAAAGTGCTCAGAACGGCTTCCTCGATGAGGTGTTCAATAGACTTATGTTCTCTACGCGGTTCCAAAGTGCTCGGATCTTTAGCCCTTGCAGACTCCCTCCCACGTCTGTCACGACCTCTTCCTCTTGTTGGACGAGCCATCTCTACTTTGTACAAGACCTGCTCACAGGAACGAGGTATTAACCTCTGGCTTTGAATCTCATTGCCGACGTTATCCTTAACCCTTTTCCTAGCCCAATTACTATCCGAGCAAGACACAAGTTGGGTGACAGCCTGGTTGGAAGACGAGACCAGTCTCCCTATCCTGGTGTGCTTCTCACTTCTCCCTTCCCATTGTCGCTCATACCGAGAGTGGTTGACAATCGCCTCTCTCGGCCAAGCAAGGGCCTCCGTGCTCAGGTGAGCCTTCCCATTCCCCTCTGCCCAGTCAAACTGCGCCGCTCCTCTGCTTTCCTTAGCCTACCCATCCCCAGTGCATGGCCTCTCCCGTTCCATCCTAATTATCACACGAGGTCGTAATGCAACTCTCAGGAGGGGCTTCCTGGCCGCTGGCAAGGTCAAAAATTGGGAGCTAAGATGCATAACCAGACATCAGCCATACAATGCCTGCGGCGCTTTCCCTAGCAAGTCCCCCAATTCCCCTCCCCAGGTTTCTCCCAGTCCAAACCATGTTGCCATTGCAAGAGGGTCGCAGGACTAAGATACATACCTGTGCTCGCTCCGCTGATGCCATCGACGATGCCTCCGCCTCCCTGCTCTAGTGCTCCAGCGCTCCAGCGCCAAACTCTGCACACAACACTATAGTTAACACTCCTCTATCTTTCCTTAACTCCACAATTAACAATGCAATTGCCACTCCCCTGTCTTTCCTTAACTGCTACGCCTCCCGCCTTGTCCTTGCCATGCCTACCACCCTTCCCACCACTCTTGCATGTATTCATGCCAAGGGCCACTGTGCCCATCACCATGAGCGTGTGGGGGGGCAGTGGATGGTACCCAACCTTTACCCCTCATAACTGTTCGTCGTCCTTGCCATCCTCCGACACACACCCCGATCAGGGTAAAAAATTATAATTTTATATAGATATGTATAAAACATTTTTTTGGGTTAAAATTTAAATTCAAATTTTAATAAACTAACACATTCATTTTTTTATAAACTAAATATTAAATCAATATAATATTATTTCTCGAATATAAATCAAATTAAAAAAATAAAATATTTTTTGTAAACTAATAATAAAAATATTCAAATTAAAAAATAAAATAATAAGATTTTTGACTTGGAAAATCAAAATGCTATGTTTGTATAGGCATTGAAATCTTGACCTTGCTCTTTAATTACGCATATAAAGACTTTACCAATTAGTAAAACTCAATATACAATTGTAAACCTTAACACTAATTTAAATTCAATATTTTAATTATTATTTAGTTATATTTAAATTAATCAACAAAATTATAACTAATATATAAAGCTAGTTAAATCATGTATTAAATTTAAACTTAACGTGCAACTTGAGTTACAACTTAGCTTGCAATCTAAACCATATATATTATCGAAAATATAGATTCCTAACCTCGATTCCCAATACCAATATAAACCACGCCATCGGCCTAATTATAATATTAAAAATAAAAATATTGAAGCGAACACGAAAAGCATTTGTAAAACAAAAATAAAGTATCGATTTCAAAAAAATAAATAAATTGGACCAAACCTACGAGGAAGCAGCCATCAGTACGCTCAGAATTCGTTATCAGTTTTACAACAGCCCTTCAAAATTACTTTACAGACGAAACCGCTTTACAGACGATTCCATCTTTTTTGCAGAAAAATGGAGTAGGACGACTCAGAGTCGCCTAGAATGTACGTTGGCAGAATTTCTAAAAGATCTACCAATGTCGACCGCGGCGGATCAATCCCACGAACCCAGAAGCCGAAAACCCCTGTCAAGAAAATACCAATTTCTCCCCCTAGTTCAGAAGAAAAAGTCTCAGATGATTCGAATTCTTCTGCTTTTACAACCTTCGATAACATATCGGAGGATGCAGTTGTGTGCATTCTGTCATTCCTTTCGCCCGATGAGATCTCGGCATGCCGTTGCCTGAACAGGCGCTTTCGCGATCTCTGCTCAGATGATCGCAGGGTTTGGCTCGCAGTCTGCCAGAGGCGCTGGGGGCCCTCAACGGACATCAGGAGATGGGGGAGCGGGAAAATTAAATACAGATTGTTGTATAACATATTAGAACGGTGGGATAATTTGGTTGGCTTTTGGCGAGGAGTCGGGCACGCGGGCAATGGCCCGCTTGTTGCTTTTGATTGGGGGCCTTGCTGTATTGTTGCTTCCAGGATAATGCCAGTTAGGGTAGGTAGTTATGAGGTCTGCAAGGTTCCATTTTTGTGGACGGGGGTGTCGGGAGAGGGCAAGAGTTTGAGTTTTATTAACCCTGATTGGCTTCCGGATTCAGGGTTTGGTAAGGGAAAGGGAATTGAAGGCGGGTCTGGGTTGTTTACAGGTATTGATGATGGTGGCTTTCAGTCGTTTTCTGGTTTGGGTGGTGGTGTTGATGGTGGATCTGGTTTTTCAGAGGGGAAGAAGGAAGAAAACATGTGCAGTGGGTTTCGGGTGGACAAAGTTAAGAACCCATTTGAAGATATGGGTTTGGAGGATTGTGTTCCGGCCGGCTTGATGTCGGTGAACTTGAGCTTTGTTGGGAATTCTCACATTGTTGTCGAGGAGAATCAGGATCGGCGCTGGGTGAAGAACCATCAGGCACAGGAGCTATTGCTGGGTAGAAGTAATAGCTATTCAGATTTGTCGAAGAAAAAAAGTGCGGCGTTGGAGAATGGATCCTGTTCGCCACCGGGAAGCCTTCCAGATAGGTTGCAGTCTGAGATTTACGAGTACTTTGCAAACAAGGTCAGTCCTAGTGGGGTGAGGGCCGCACGAAAGCAAAGGAGGAAGGATAAGGAGCGCGCAGCGGGCTATGGAAGGAGAAAATGGGAAGCAGAACATTTTGTCAAGGTTGCGCATTGGTCTCCGTCTCCAGCACGCCCTTTGCAGGGCCTTTGGAAGGTATTTTTCTTTACTTTCTACCTGTATGGGTTTCTGTTTATGTTTTCTTTAAATATTCATTGAGAACTACTTGGTCTTTAAGACCTTCTTTTGGAATCATAATTGAAAATAAAATTTGAGCAGGTGAGCTTGGAAATTGATGGCAAAATGTCAGTAGTTATCCATTTTAGCTGTAAGATACAAACAAAAGAAGTGGCATCGATGAGTTTACATAAATTAGACCGAAATGTAGAATGTCAGATTTGCCAAATTCATACACATTCATACCGTTTCAGAATTGTTACATATGTTTTGAATGCATTTCAGAAATCCTCTGCGATTTAACTTGCATGTATAAATGAAGAGGAAAATAACGACTCTTTGAAATCACACAATTCCACAAAAAATAAAATTAGTGAATTTATTAGAAACCCATGGTTGAGATCGAGGCCAACAACATGTTTCACCTTGATCAGCAAGGGTGATTGCCAAATACTGAGCCTGCTGGTAGACACTTTTCATGTCAGCATTCTTTCCGAGCATGGGAGCAAAGGAATTCAAGGGGATGCATATATTTTGTGTTGATCAAATAAAATTTTATGCTTGGAGAGCTGTAAAAATATTAACATTGTTCTCTGAATTTTGATTTTTCCCCAGGGCATTTTTGATTCCATGGGCCTTGATTTTATCCTCGTGTCATACGATGAGTATGGTGGAATAGTTTGCAGAAAAGTTGGGGAATTTTCTCAAACATTCTCAGGTTGTGGTTCAGTTTTCTGGACAGCCGATTCTGCATCTTTTGTTGGGCTTCCTCTTTCGGCTAAAGAGGAGGAATTATACAGTAGTCGCATGCATATACGACCCAGGGATTATACTGAAACAGATAGCAGCAAATCCACTCTGTACGAAGATGAGGAAGTTACCCGGGTTCTTTGTATTATTCCTAATTCTGATGTATTTAGACACAGCACGAGTGTCCCTGCTGATGGTCGTATGGAGGGCAGGCTTTGGCAATACGCAAGTGGAAGATTTGGTTTTGGATTTCTCAACGGAAACTCCATTGTTGACTTCAAGCATATTGGTTCAAGCGGATGTCTTCTTGATATTATTGACTGATTTCAAAGATCAAAGATTTGGTAAAGTTATCGTCATAAAATGACTAAGAATTTAGTTTGAGACGAGATCTGATCGTATCTGAACTTCACAAATTGAATCAAACTCAAAATTCACATGTATTGTCATGTTCAAACAGCAATTAGGGAGCCACAATTGCTCCATATGAAACCTATCTTATTCATTTATTCCACTTCATGATTTGCTTTTATTTGGCACTCAAAACATTGTACAGACTTGATTGGCCAAATTGGCTGCCTATTTGTGGAATTAGCCTTGCGATGAGAATATAACAAGGTGTACAAGATACAAATCTGTCCTTGCACATTCTCTAGTGTTCTCCTTCTAGTGTGAAGGTCATTTATTGTGTTGACCTGTGTAACTAATTCCATCTTGTATACATTTGGTGTTGGTGGAAGTAAAAATAAAAGTAAGTTTTATTTAATCTTGAAATTCAAATAATTTTGAGTTAATCTTGTGCATGAGATAGTAGGAAGTGACAATGTAGGAAGAAGATGATCTCATTGTATTGCAAAAGGGATTTGGAGTACAAATCCATTGTGTTTTTCTGACTTTACATGTCACTGCTTGGGATTTTCGGTAGCATTCACAGTCACTGATCTTGTACAAACGTTAGTGTCCATCATCTTAAAATAGTATGGATGAATTCTTATCTTTCATTTTCTATTGCCACATGTCCAGAATGTTCTCATTATGCATTTTTATATTTCCCTTCCCAAGGTTGCTGGTTTAATTTCTTACATTCTTCAAGAGAATATCAACCATGATGTCTGACTTATGTCACAAACATCTTATAAGAGATTTCTGTACAAATGGACTCGCATGATATAAGGAACAGACAATAAAAATAAACTTCCACTTTCTGGTTGTGTTGACTGTCAGGCATTTTGTTTTTCTACTGATTTATCATGTTTTATGTAATTTGCTTCATGACTAAGGCATTTTGTGTTTTCTACTGATTTATTGTGTTTCCTGTAATTTGTTTTATTACTTTGGTTTCTTTTTTCATATTCATGTCCCATACGTATTTTTGGAGCATTGCATGCAAAACAAGTTTCATAATAGCTAATAGGCACACCAATAATCATTTACAAACTCAGGACAACATGCCACAGAGAGTGTTTGCAATTATGAGATCTCAAGTGTGATCATGTATCTCGATTCTTTTCCCTCGTGGTTTTCAAATTTTGATCCTGCAATTGAGTTTGACTGTTTAACGTGATAATGGGCAGGGAACCAAAGAGTTAACACCATGATTGTCTCACTCTATGCTTGCTATCCTATTAGAGGACGTGTTACCGCACATCAAGCTATCAAGGTGTGAGCCTTGAGGGTGGTTGGTAAAGTGAATGCCAGTCTGCCAGTGATGAAGAGTTAAGCATGGTTGACAATTTTGTCATTGGACTGTTTGTGTGCTTTTACTGTTACTACCAAAAGAGTTCATTTGATTAAATTAGTGAAAATTTTCTACCCATTTCACAGTCTTCACAGCTAATGGAACCCCAGTTTTAGGAAATGAAACTGTTGCAAGAATGCTTTTTGGAATGTAACCCTTGGTCCTTTTTTCAAATTAAACAGATAGAAATAGTTTAATGCATTTCATTTCATGAGGCACATATTTTATTGTACCAGCAGTGATATGGCCAAAGGCCAAAGAGTGGACCGCAAAAACCAAATCTGATGGCCGGCTAGCCACTATAGATATTCATTAAGACCATGCAGTGGTGACAGATTCTATCCAGAGGACGGTTGTGATCATCTGGGTTTGGGCCCCACCCGCTAATTGATGGCTTGTCAACATGCAGAGCAGGTCCTATCCATCATCATTCTGCTGCTCGTGGCATTTTTCCATCGAAATGGCCAGATCAAGCCTGGGAAACTTATCATCCTCAAGCAGAGGAGGAATTGACAATTTGTAATGCCCTTGGCTTCATCTCTGGCATTTATTGCATTCCTGAACCTTGGTGCCTGCTCCCAGATCTGCATGAGCAATCCAACCCAGGGGGAATGGATCTCTAGACTCTGTGGGAACCTGGCTTATTGTGCATGGAACCAACCCCTTTCATTAAACCAATTTCAAGTTGATTGAGTAGCAATTTTGAAAAGTACATTTTTCAGCTTGATTGAGTTGGGTTAAATTTTCAGATTTTACAAAGTTCTCTTCCTCGGTAAGGAAGTGATATTTTTTTAAAGCAAACTTGGGCCAAAAAGGGATATGAGATACACAATTTAACCTGTGGCTTTGGATTAGTGATTCACTTTTAGTTACCAATCTTTTTTTGTTGAATAATGTAATTAGTGTCGGTTTTTCATAATTGTATGAGTCATAATGAAATGTATTTGTCAAAAAAAAGGAAAAGAAATTTTATTATTAAAGAAATTGACTTATTAAAGCATGGGTTTCATGCTCCGGTCAATTGTTTTTTAGTCAAAGCCTCCATTGAAAGCTTTTAGGATTCATGTCAAGTATTCTTGTCCATGTCATAATGTAAAAGATGCAGACTTCTCTTGTCAAGAAATAAATTTATTTTATTGTATTTTATGTCTTCTAGGCCTCCTCCACCAAGTTGGCTTCAAAGAAAGACAAGTCAGCCTAACCAAGGGGCAGAAATACCTATATAAAGGGAAGTCAAAATTTCAGAAGTACAAGAAAGTCAAATTTCGAGAAGTGCAGGCAGGCTGAAAAGTACAGGCAGACCAACAAGTGCACGCAGGTCGAAAAGTATAGGCAGACCAAGAAGTGCAGGCATGCTGAGAAGTGTAGGCAGACCAAAAGGTGCAGACAGCCCGAAAAATTTCAGAAATCTAGGTAGGCTGAAAAAATTTCAGAAGTGCAAGCATGTCCGAAATTCTAAAAACGCTGGGGTCGTAGTTTCTGGGTTGTTGCTGGGATATAGCT
>APFE031229928.1:0-22846 GCA_000404065.3 Pinus taeda
CTTTTATTTGTTGTACATTCATGCCTTAATCAATAAATTTGATTCCAATTGCTGAGCACTCTAGTGTTGTGAACACAAGCTCAATATCTCTCTTTGATCATTGGAATTTTTTCCAATATTTGATACCAAAGCTAATGGTCTCTTCATAAGGAAGGCCAGATTTTAATTTTCAGGTTGGTTACCTATTTGAAAAAGAACAAGCAATACAACAAACACCCATGCAAATTAAAAGTCTCAAAGTACACCAGAACCATGGCTATAGCTAGCTTGACTTTCTTCTTTTTCTAAAACAGATCTAGTTGTAAAATTTAACAACATGGATTTCATCTGGAAGTTGCAAATGGGAATTCCATTATTGAACAAGATCATTTAGCATTCTGGAAGAAGATGAAGTCAAACATACCAGATGAACTGCTAGAATCAACAAGTGGGAAACTAATAATCACAGGAGTCTTACTTGTAACATTTTGAGCATTAATGATCAAATGACTCACATCAGCAGTGCCAAAACACCAAAAAAAAAATGGGCCACACGTGTGTGAAAATAAAGCTATAACTATGAGATTTGTCTGAGGGAACTTCACCAAATAAAGAGGAGGCTCCTAATATGTAGCCAAACACAATAATCAAATGAAATTCAAGTTGTTTAACATTTATGAATATCAAGCTCTCATCCTAAGATATAGCTGAGGAAGTTTTCACAAATAAAGATGACAACATAAGATGTGGCCAAAAACATCAATCACTTCAAAAAATTGTTAGAGATGATAGCACCTGTTGAGGCACCAATTCAAAATGTACATGCAGTCATCGCCTTGCTTGCATTACTAGCCTAATCTTATAACAGTCTGGTCACTTCATTTGACATAGAGCCCAGATCGCCATAATAATGCAAGAGAAGACATGAAAGAAATATTCAAGGTTGATAACAAAAAACACAGTTTTCTTTCAGCAAGTAGGAACAAGAAGTTTGAGAAAAAAGGTTGTTGATCTGACATGAAAATGAGATTCACTTGCAATTATATTTTTTGTTGCTAAAATAGCCAGGTATAATTCATTTATTGCAGAAAGCAATGGCAGCACACCAAAGGAGCATTGGAAAATGTTTTCAGTTGAAAAGGAGGATAAACCAAATGTGGCAACATACTTCAAGTAGTTTGAGCCTACTACTTACATCAATGCTCCACCGGTTGGTGCCCTTGCATTTTTCCGTGGTCATCCTTCCTAGCAAGCATGTGAAAATTAATGTGACCAAATTCCTCTCACAGAATTGAATATATTTGTACTCAAAATCTCACCCCAATGAAAAGCCCAAATAAACTATGCACCTGGCAAAGTGCATAGGCAGGCACAGTGGATGTAGGAAGCTTGCAATGGCGGTGGTTTAGGATTATCTGATTTTCATGGCCTCCATGGTTAAATGGGTAGTACACAATCAAGCACACTAGATGCAGGAGCTTGAGTTTGCAATTGTAATGGCGGTGGTTTATTCTATTTTTTTCAACTAAAAAAATTGTGTTTGGAGCAGTTTTGAGAGATATATAATTTTGCTTGAGATTGGACCGCGTTTGGAGCAATTTTCAGATATATATAATTTTGTTTGGGATAGACCTCCCTACTTAACTATTAACCATTAAACCACGTCCTAAAAACTATTGAATATGTTTGAATGGCTAAGTGGTTCGTTATAAATCTGGTAACTGATTACGATGCAATGGGAAAACACCTTCAGCGTCGCTTGACCCTGCGTCGAAATGGAGACTTTGAATGTATCTGTTTCGCCAGACGCTGGGAGCTGCCAATGCAGACAATTTATAGCAGCATCGGGTGGGATTCGTATGCATGGGCCTTCCGGGCGCCCGCCAAAATGGTGGATTTCATTGTTCACAGAGTATAATTTACCTTACGCCTAGGGCACAACCTGGTGGGATTCAACAACGCGAGCGGACCTACGAGGCGAGCAAGCACCGTGAACAGGAGAAATGAATGCTCGAGAGGACCTGTTCCGGTTGTGCGAATGGAGCAAATGAATGTTTGGCGCGAGGGATCGTTTGAAATTGCGAAGGTGTTGATTGCCATCACACCGGGTGCCAGCTCGGAGGTGGTGGGGCAAAGAAGCGTTAATTAGTGTTATATGTTATCGATTGCTTTACATAGTGTTATATGTTATCTATTGCCTTACGGCGTTTTCTTTGGAATGTCTGGTGCAAATGCTAGTTATATACAAATTCAACCTATGTTGCTCAGAAGTTCAATCTGTCTCTATGTGTTCTAGTTCTGTTATGTATGGCAATGCACCACAAGGTTATATGTATAGACATGTTTACGTTCATTCGCCCCAAAAGGATAGACTTCAGCTAATCTGATGCTGGTTTACTATGGCATTATATCCTATACTTCTTGACGCCACAAGTTTAACCACACAACACTGCCCCAATAATTTTTCAGAGGGAAAACTACTCACCGCTCGTTTGCAACTTCTCTCGATGAATGCGTTAAACGGTAAATACCTTACAAGTTTAACCACCAAAAGCGACCCTTTGTCCAAACAGCGGAAGCACTGCAACTGTTTTTCCCCTCGTTTTTCAGGTTGATAGTGGCGTGGTCCATGTTCTGAAAACAAAGTCTTCATCACCCCGAGGTTTGACTTCTCTTCTTTCTGTTTCCTTCCGCATGCATCGACGCTTGTTTACGCTATGTGTTTTGCTTGTTGTGGGGTGCCTGGTTGAAATGGATGCATTAACGTGGTATTCTTCATCAACGAAACGCCAATTGTATGGCTACTGGCGTTCTGTGTTTTCAGACCACTTCCTACCGGTCGTGTCGCTTGAAGCATTCTTCACCCGGACCACTACTCTCCCCCGACGAATAAGAAGAAAGCCCAAGAACGTATCAATCTCGTTCCAGCTCCTCCTCATTCAAGAATTAGTTAATAACTAATTTGTAATTTTAAGATTACTTTTACACCGAGTCATTTACGATAGTGATATTACATTCCACTACCTGCCTCGTAACATCATTCCCAGCCTCTATGATAAGCTTCCCTCTACGAAAATAAAAACCCGGCAGCGATGAAAAGACATTTGCAGGACTGCCATTAATGAAATTTGAACAGGAGGTATAGCCACCAACATCCTTCGCCCTTTGTGGTGGTGACTTCAAACCTTATTCTGTGAAAGCTAAAAATGATAAGACTCTTCATGCCTGCCATTTTCAACATTCTTGGATTTATTAAAGTTGGGTTTTATTATTGAATAAGTATGTTTATAGCCGTTGGATGTTCTGAGTTAACTATTTAAGATGCTAAAATAGATCTGATTCTTCAACTTGTCCTCACGATGAGTCATACTAGTTGGTTGGAAACCGTGGACAAATAAAATTTCTTGTGATTTACGCCGAAAAATCTCTCATAACTTGATATGGATCACAAAAGCCTCAATTCAACAAGTATATTTATTTTTGAATAGTAATTTTACTATTTTTATTTTTAGTAGTATATCTTTTTAATATTTTTAAATAGTTTTACTACAATAAAATGTTTGAAATTTTAATTTTTAATAATCAATTTGTTTTTCTGTTTAAATATTTATTAATTAAAAATAATATTATATGAAAAACTTAATATATATAAAACTATATATTTTTGAACATGTACTTAATAAATTGATAATATAATAATAATAATAATAAACAAAAACTTATTTACAAATTAAAAATATTTATAATAAAACTAAATATAATAATTAAAAATATTATTACTATTTTTTTCAAAATATTTAATTGTATATATAAATAATTAACATAATAATTATATTTTTAATAAAAATACAATTAATTAATATTTTTTATGAATCAATAATTATATACATTTACCAACTGTATTTAATTTATATGAATGCATGACCATCGAGAAAAACAAAATGAAAACAAAATAGTCACAATTCTGCAAAGACTTTAAGATAAGTCAACAAATTTGTAATAAAATATAATTTCTTATTTTCAATTTTTCTTAAATTCAAAGGGATCAATTATTTTAATATTGTTCTTTACAATATTTTAAATATCTGATGCCATCTTCGAGTATATTCCAGAATAAAAATATGGCGTGTGCTTGATTACTACGTCAGCTCTCTGTGCTGGATCAACACGTCAGCTGGCTGTGCTGGATCAACACGACAGCTGGATGTACTTTGATCACTACTTTTCCGGAATTAAAACAATATGAGAAATAGTGTCCAAAATATCTCTGTGCTTTGTCATTAATTTACCTGACTCTGCACATTACATTAGAATGGTATGTAAAGTCTGTGCTCTGTCACTAATTTACTTGGCTATGCACATTACCCTAAAATGGTCTGACTGAATTTGTGAATTGGACAAATATCTTTTTTAAAATAAAATAAAAATAAATATTTATTATGATTATTTTATTTTTAACATTTACTATATTAAATAATTTGTTTTTAATTATTTTTCATATTAAAATGAATGTGTAATTTTTTATAGATTTTTTTATTTATTTATTTTCATATTAAAAATGAATGTGTAATTTTTTTTAATATGTTAATTATGTTGATTATGTTTTTATTTATTTATCTTAATTTTTTAATATTATAATGGTAATAGTTTTAAAAAATAATTATTTCAATCTTAATAGCATATTATAGAAATATTTCATATTAACTATAAATAATATATCAATAATAACAAGATATTTTAATATAATAAATAAAATATTTCAATGATGATGGAATAAAGTATTTAAATTAGGCTTAGTTGATTAAATATTTTGATTTATATATATATTATATAAAGTAATTGAAAATAACAACATTTACTTTAAAATATTAGTCTATCTATTCTATACTTTGGCCTTTCCACATCTATTTTCAGTTGAAATTTAGTGAAAATTTGTTACAATTGTAAGTTGAAGCTAAGTAGTCTACACAATTTGAATGTTCAATGATATTTTCGAGGAGTTAAATCCATTTATGCATTCAAAAATGCAATTTACACATTAAAAAATTAAAAACTTATTAAGAATTGTATCACTATAACATTTTATTGGTGTTTTGGTTAAAATGAAGAAGATGTGCAATTCCTTCCATGCATATATACATATACATGTGTGTTTTGCTAAAATTAAGAACCAATGTAGATCTCTTTTAATATATGAATTACTAAGAGAGACCAAATCACTTGAGCTATATAAACTTTAAAAGAAGTTTGAACACCTCAAAATAATCTACACTCTTATATATTACTATGTTACTTTTATAATTTTACATTATTTACCCTTCTCTACATGTTTGCCAAAACCTTTTAAATATTTCATTTTCCCAGTTTTTTTTTAACTATCTTACTACTCCATATATATAAGTTGTAACTTAGCTGAACTAATGTTAAATCTTTCATGACTTTAGATATTTCTTTTTATAAAAATTTAATGTTAATTTGTTATTGTGTAGAGAGGTGCATTCTAATGTGATTGTTTCCATGTTCAAATTAGAATTAGACACATGTCTCTTTTAAGATATTTTTTTTTTCACTGAATGAAAAACAAATATTAGTTATAATATAAAACAAAAATGAATATACATATTTCATTAGTTTTAATTGAAAGCATTTAAAAATCTAAATAATTTCAATTTGAATAATTTTATTGTTGACATTAGAACAAATATACATGAGACGTGTAATTCCTTTCATGCTTAATATATAGTTAAACAAAAATCATATTTTCATTTTTTAGTGTGAGGAGTATGTGTTATTCTTTATTTAAAAAAAAGGAGATGTGTAATTCCCTTCATAGCTTTTAACTAGAGTTAAATAATAATGTATATTTCACTTTATATATGTACTCTATGGAGTATATGTTATCTCTTTACTAAGAAAAATGTTTAATGTAAACCTTAAATAAAATATCTAATACTACCTTAACTAATAATTTAATGTCAAATCATTTATATGTTATATAGAAAACAAACTAAAAAAAATATTTATAATGTTACTATGAATAAAAATAATTCGATAATAAGAAGACTTTTAATGTTGAAAAATGTCATCAATAACATAATAATTTCAGATGTCACATTGGAATATTTCATTATGATTTTTATATATAAAAAAATGAACATTAAAATATTTCAATGTCTATATGATTTAATATTTCAATTTCAAGTCTTATATATTATATAACACATAATTTTTTACTATTAAAAATATTTCAAAGAGTAATTATTATACAATTTGGCCTTTTCCACATAAGTAATTTTGTTCAAAATTTGGTATAGATTTGGTTAAGAATTGCATTTTAGCTATGTAATCTACACAATTGGATGTGTTAGAGGATTGTCAAAGAGAAGAAATGTGTTTACATTTAAAAAAGCAATTTTAAACCCAATAAAAAAATAAGATAAAATGTACCCATCATGGAGTGTGTGATGTCTATATATATATATATAATTATATATATATATATATATATATATATGATGATGATGATGATGATGATCAAAACCAACATAAATCTAAATTAAACAAGCACCCATAGGTGTCAAATCTCTTGAAGTGTAAACCTTTTTTCAAGCTTTGCACTTTAACATAGATTTTCCTACCTCAAGAGATTCCATCCCTCTCGATGCTTAATAAAAAGTGGGTTAAGATGGATCTATCCTAATTACATTTATTCCAAATCCTTTTTTTTGTTTCCTTTGCTCAAATACTTTTAGATTCTACACTTTTAATTGCAATTTATTTGTTTGATGTGTTGCAAAACTTTTATCTATTTGCACTAATGAATGCCATGGTTGTCTTTTTGTAGGTTCTCTATTTCGTGGTGGGCATACACCTATCCCATGACATTGACATCAATAGCTACAATAAGATACTCAGAGCAAGTACCCCATTTTTTCACACATGTCTTGGCTATATTTCTTTCTATAATTTCCTCTATTACTGTCTTCAGTATTTTCGTCACAACTCTCTTGCATGCCTTCGTTTGGAAAACTCTCTTCCCCAACGACATGGCCATCACAATAGTTATTAAAGTACCACCATAGATCCATCTTAAATACAGATCTAACATGAGCCGAGAGGGGTCCAATTTCTTCTCATGCAAATTTTTTTTATGAACCAACATTATTTAAATATTTTGTATAGTTTATTATTATTATTTTTTAATTTTTGTTTAGGCGGACATGAGTTAAATTTCAACTTTGATGACAAATGGACAAAATTACACATCATATTGGGTGGTAGAATGAGCATCTAGGCTCAATAATCTCTTTCTTAACTAAGCTATTTAAACAATTAATTATGAGTTCTAGATATTTAAAAAAAAATATTACTAGAAGTGATTGGTTCTAGAAGCTATTCGTCCTTGATATCTCTAGAAACTATTACACCTAGATAATTCTAGAAAATTATGTTGAAAACTCTATTTAATTGTAAGAAGGATATGCAATGTCTGATTAGTTTTTTTTTTTTTTTGTAAGCTGCGGTAGTTCCTTCTTTTTCTATTTATAAAACAAGTTATTCCATGTACAGAAATTTGGTGGCCTCAACTTGCCCAAATGGGAAACCAAGTCTGTTGGCCACCTGAGTCTGTTATATGCCATCCAGTAACAAAATTTTACCAGTCTTTCAATCCAAGCTAAATAAACTTCACATCTAGAAGCACTATTTAGGTTATGAACTAACATAAAACACAAGCAAAGAGAATGCTATCCGCTAAAAACCCAAAACTAGAAACTAAAAAACTATTCCTTTCTATAATGTTTATAAGATTCCAGAATAGCTGGTGTTGCAGCAGAATTTCCTGGCGCTGGAGACAACTTCATCAGACGTTGCTAGATCTCCTCCAGCTTACTATCTTGCATTATCAAGATAATTTGCAAGTTTTTCATGTCCTTTTTGATATTGGGCATACCTTGTGCTATTTTTGCCATCTCCCTTGACACTTGCTCTAGGGCTCTGGCCAGTAAATGTTTCATAACCTAGTACATGTGCAGGGCTTGTCTGTATAGCGTCGTCCTGCCTCTGGTGTGCCCTCGGTCGGGGACTATATCCCCCCATTCTTCTATCTCTGGCTCAGAATCTCCTTCCATGACGCTATCCTCCATCTCCTGGATTAGCTGACGAATGTCAGCATCCGTCCCTTCTTTGTATGCATGAGCTGCTTCATGGGCAGCTGTCTTGGTAGATTTCTTGCCTCTTCTCTGACCTGCCGGTGTCGAAGATGTAGGATTGCTTTTAAATGGTTGGCTTTGGCGCCCTTTGCCCCCATGGCCCCGGCCTCTACCCAGGCATGCCATCTCTTCCTTTACTGACTCCTGCTTATAATTGTCAACAGAAAACATTAGCTTTCTAGGAACTTTGATCTTCCCAAGCCTGCATGTCCTTGTCTTTTAGCATTCCTTCCCCACTCTAGCCTCCCCCTTCACTTTGGAGAATCGATGGTCTCTCCCCCCTTGGACTAAGGTTGGTGGTCAAGCCATCTTCCATCCTGTCTTTCTCATGGATTTCAGCCTTAGTTTTCCAGGGCTGACCCTTTACCCTGCTAATACATTCCCCAGGCATGCCTATGCTTTGTTCCTCTCGCTACCTCACAACACAGTCCTCAGACCTGCCCAGACATAGCCCCTCCCCAGCGTATTCCTGCTTTCCCCCTGCCTCCAACATACTATGCGTAACAGAGTGAATTGCAGGAGGTAAGCCAAAGGAATCATACCCGGAATTGAGCTCAGCTGCAGAAGATCCCGTCGCTCGCGCTGCCTTGATCCTCTCCTTCCTTCGCTATAATCTGGGCTCTCTTCCTAACCTTGCCACCCTCATGTACCCCTTCCCATCTACCCTACGTCCCATCCCACTACTGCCGCCGATCTTTCCCACCTCTCCCCCCGTACTCCTGCCACTTTGCTTCCTCGAAATTCCCGTCATGCAGGATGCCACCACGTCCAGTTGATCCAGATTGATGGAAGTAGGTGGCCGTCCTGGCCATCCTCTCCCCTGCGCTGTCCTCATGCTCGTACGCTCCCCCTTCATCACCCCGATCGGGGGAATGTCCGATTAGTTTTCAATTAGTTTCATTATTGTTATTGCTAATGAGTTTTAATATGGTATTATAGTAGAAACAACACTATATGAGTAACTCATGAAGAAGAAAAATATATGTGGATTAAAAGGTTAGATTCGAGGTCGTAAGGAAAACACATGCAACCTTATTTGTGTATAGATCCTCCCATTAAGTTGTTAGCTGAAGGAAAGTAGTTGTTCATTGTATTTTGCTGAGGACAATAGCTACCACCATTTATACGGAGCTGCCATAGCCACCCTTCGCTGATAAAGAGTGTCCTCATCTTGGGCTCCTCTCGCTAGATGAGTTACTTTCTAATGAAATTCGATTGAACCGTTATTTTAAAGGTTTGATAAATATTCATTCAATGAAATTGCCATTGATTGTTTCAAACGGTTTGGTAAATATTTGAAAATGGTTTTATAAAAAATGCTTTCGAATTATAAAATATTTAAATTCCAATGGTCTACACTTTGAAAGGTTGCATTTATTTGCTTTGGGGTATAATTATTGAGAATTTTGTTTAAGAGATTTTGTTTTTTAAGAAAAGGTATTAACAAAAGGAGTTGCGAAGTAGAATGTTTTTGTTAATGTCAATTGAAGATTTGAAACTAACAAAAAGAAGGTTGGTCAGTTAAGATAGATGGTTGGATACTATTTAGACTGGAGATAATGCCTGTAGAACAAACAAAATGAGGGAGGCAGGATGTCTGTGGTAGATGGACCTATGGTAATCATTCGTTGATGAATTTTCCTTTCTTGAAGCGATGACATCCCAACATTATTTTTTCGATGCATTGGTGGCATCGATGGTTCTCAGAAGAGAATAAATCTATTTGCAAATAGTATTGCATCGATATATGTTACTGGTAACACACCAGAATAAGATAGGGATACCGAGACTGTACTATTGGTGAGACATGACAACTGATACTGTACCGTAAGAGACACCCCAAGTTAACAATCTAGCTTTTATCTCCTCTAATCAATGATGGGAAGTCCCAGAAATATCATTTTAAACCTTGGAAGCCAAGAACCCTTCAAACCTAGCAAGTTCGCTTCCCAAGAAAGTGAACTCAGTGATTGAGATACTATTGAAAAGATCACTTAGAGAGGTTGTATGCCCTCCAGCCAAGCGAACTCACACTCAACAAGCCAAACTAAAAAAATTGAGTATCCATTAGACTTCTAGCATCTTGGAGCCCTCTAAACTTTTATTGATTATTTCAATAAAAGAAACTATGGTTGTTGGTGGTTTTCCAAAAAAACAAGGTGCTCTATGATCTAGGGTGGGTAGATATAGGTGTAAAATCAGAATTTTTTTTTACCTGTTTCATTATAATTTTTCAATGATCTTTAAATGTTAAAAAACATATTTATTTAAAAATAAAATGGCATTTAGCCCATAAAAAATAAGGAAAACTCAATATATAACCAGGTATCACAATGAAAGATCATTACTTTTAGTGATATCAAGTTGAATTGCAATAACTAGGACTTTGTTTTGCCATATAAAGAGCCTTTAGACTATATTATATTCTAGAAACTAAAGTTTATTAAAATTTATAGAAGTATTATGTTGTCTGAAATGCCTTCATGAGATGAACAAGAAAAATTACGTGAGTTAAAAGCAGGAAGGGATATAGTCTAGAGTTATCGGGGTGACCGGAGGCATACAATTTAACGACTTTGGGAGGCGTATAGACTTATTCAATGATTCCTTCGATTGAGCGAGATAACTAGTTGATCCTTTGGTGGTTCATCAATTGCTTTAATCTCTTTTGGAGCCCAATCTACCTCAAAATTATCTGAGCCTGCTTTAAGTACTATATAAAATTATAAAATTTATGTAGGCTTATGGGTGCTGCCAAATTATTTCATAACGCCTGAAGTTTTGGCCATTTCGTAGTGCTTGAAACCAGTTGTTGGTGTTAATTTTGCCAATAAAAATTAAATGAAATTTGGGTAATAATATACATGTTCGAAAAATAAGCCAATTTTGCCAATAAAAAATTTGGGGGCAATAATATACAAGTGAAACTTGGGTCAATGATATACGAGTTTGGAAAATAAGCCAATTTTGCCAATAAAAAATTTGGAGGCAATAATATACAAGTTTGGAAAATAAGCCAATTTTGCCAATAAAAAATTTGGGGTAATAATAGACAAGTTTGGAAAATAAAAAATAGAATTGTTTTTTAAGCCAATTTGGCTCTTGGATTTATGCATGGTTTATTTTTATTAAAAAATAATAGGCCGGAGTCCACGGGAATTGTTAAATGTGAGACCATAGAAACATTAATGCACCTGACATGGGGCGGTGTTTAACACCATATAACACTCCCGTGCGGTGATGAGAGAGAAAAACACTGCGCGGAGGTGTTAAACACCGCCCATATCAGCGCGCATTAATGTTTCTATGGTCGCACAAATAAGAGTCGGCGGAGTCCACAAGCTACCGCCCACGCATTAATGTTTTTATGGTCACACAAATAAATACGCATTAATGTTTTTATGGTCTCACATTTTTATGGTCACACAAATAAATACACATTAATATTTTTATGATCGCACAAATAAAAGGCATTAATATTTTTATGATCGCACAAATTAATGTTTTTATGGTCTCACATTTTTATGGTCACACAAATAAATACACATTAATATTTTTATGATCACACAAATAAAAGGCATAAAAGGCATTAATATTTTTATGGTCGCACAAATAAAATCGCTGGAGCCCACGAGCTACCAATTTGTAAACTTGATACTACATATTGGCCAGACATCAAGTCGAGTGGACAAGCCCCAGAGTGGACAAGCCCCATAAGTTGCAAAGGAGGAGCCCACAAGCGTCAATTTCATTGCGCTACATACCAAGTTGACCTTGTAAGCCGTTTGTATTATAATATTTCAAAAATAGTTAATAGGGCACATGTGGGATTTATATTATGCAAACAAATAAAAAAGGGGCTGCCAAATTGAGGAGATATGTACAAAGCAATAAAAATAATGCGATTTTTTGGAGATTTCGGGGACGGAATCCGGGCGGAAGAAATGAGGTTAAATCTTGATTTTTAGCAGTTAAAATGGTTTTTTAACTACATATTTGGATTCAGCGCCCTGAAAAACCCCGGGAGCCATTGATTGTGCAGAAACTAGCTATCAAACTTGGGATTCCAATGAATTGCTGCTAGATTTTGACCGGAAAAATCTATCTGAAAGGCTTTCAAAAAGTCGCGTTATAGACTACTGCATAAAAATAGTACCAATTCATTAGAGTCATAACCAAATGAATGGCAAGTATATTCATGCGGTCTTTTGAAAACATTTTGATGGAGTGCGGACAGTTAATCCGTCAACATTATTTTCGTTTGATTTTGGATGAGCGCTTACCGTTAAATTGTCTGCACAAATTTTGCTATGTTTTGAGACGACATTGACATTTAATCCGTCGACAGTTCCCAATTTCCGTCGACAGTTCCCAATTTTCCTCCCAATATGATGCACACTAATTTAAAAAAAAAGTTTTTATTAACTTGGCTATCGGAAAAAGCATGAATATATAAGTCCCATCCTTTACATCATGTTATATATAGTTGCGTCATCTAACATTAACAATTATTATTAAACCCTCCTAACTAGCAAAGATAACATGCATTGACATAATTCACACCAGTTTATCTGTCAGCACTCTGGAAAATACTATTTAATACTATTTTTGAAGGCAGCAAAGGATCATATCTAGCCCAGATTTCATGGCTTCTAATTAGCATTTCAAATCCACAGGATTTGACATTCATCAACCTCAGCTACTCGACACCTATTGCAACCAGATTTAAATTAATCTCTTATGATTTTATGTGTTTTATTTTAGTATTATTTATTGGGATTCGTGAGATTTTATTTCGAGAAAAATTAGGAATACTATGTGATATTATTTTTATTATTTAAGCAAGAATTTTGTAATTGGAAGAGGTTGGTCTCTAGAGGGAGAAGACTGCAATTATATAATATTTTATGAATATTAATGGAAGCAGTTTTAAGTAGAAATTTTGTTATATTGTTTCCAAAAATTCATGTTACGATATTTTTCTAGTGTGTCTTTTTAGTGTTTGTTTTTTTTCTTTGTATTCTATATTTGTATTTCTTGTAGATCTGAATGAGTATTATAAAAACAAAATTCATCTCTTGATGCTCTGGTTCTATGGTTATATATTCTTATTATTGATGCTTTGTCCATCAAGTTTATATTTTTTCACTGGTCTATTTGATATTATTGCAAAATTCACTGTAATTGGTGCTCTGTTTTAATTAATGTGTTGCTGCTAACAATCACCATACTGCAAACTATGTCTAAGTGGAGAATTATATGTCTTGCCTCTAGAAAACATATTTCATACCACCAGTGTTGAGATTTGCTGGATCATATTCATCTTTGATTCCATTCCCAATGGTATTTTCCCATACTCCAACCAAAATCTTTTTTTAAAAATCCCCATTTTACTGAGGATCTAGCCTTTGAGCCTAAGAACACAACCTTTCATTTTGATTGAGATGTTAATGAGAGATCCTCTCTGAGTTAAGAAGGGCTAGCTTGTAGACTCTAAAGTGGTTTGAGGTTACCTTAGTTTTTCCCTTTCATAGTCCAGGTTAAATCTAAGTGATAACACCTACATGTAGACGTAGCCATGTAGATGTTAGAAATAAACCTCAGTGTCATCTGTTGACTAAGAGACCTTGTAATTTCCTTGGGCATGGTAAAAAAACCAATTCTAATTTAGACTAGAATCACATTTTTCTATTGTTTGCAATATATGATATGCACTAGAAGATTTGTTCTCAATCCAAAATATTATTACATAATATAATTTTCAAAAGGAAAAACAATGAAGTTGAGATGAATCACACATAACTCAAATCTTATTATTAGCTTGGAAAGATAATATTTTTTTTTAAAGGCTTCTGAACTTACATGTGGATAAGAGTTCTTACTGTTGAGAATGAGAGGCAGATCCTACACATCAAAACTAACATATTTAATTTATGAAACATCACATCACAATATTAGCATAGAATATCATATTACTCAACCTTCTATAAATTTGAATTAAAATGGATACATAAATTCAAAATATCTCATTTAAAGATATGATACATTTAATTCTTATTAGCATCATCATTTGCATAATTATATTTCACAAGTGATATATGCATAACTCGCTTACTAGACCAGGGATTTTTTTTTCCTCATGTTATCAAAAAAATAATTAAGGGTGAATGCAGACTAATAAAATAGAAACAAATTAACTCAATATCAACATTACAAGGTTTAAAAAAATTGTTTAATTATTTATGAATTATAATGAATTGAAATAATTTGAAAATGATGGCCATCCATTTTTGTACCTTAAATGAAGGTGTTGAAGATGTGAAATAATTTCAATATCAATGCTTATTATCATGTGATCCACTATTGCAAGGTCATTGTTACTAGTTTAATCTTAGAGGAAATCAATAATAGTTTAGAACAAATAATTGTAAATCTATCCATCATTTAGAATTAATGGAGGGGTATTAACTTGAAGATGGATGTTGTATATCTCGTGAAATTTTCAGGAAATCAATAATATTCTAAAACAAATAATTGTAAATATATCCTATCATTTAGAATTAATTGAGTGGTATTAGCTTGAAGATGGTTTTTGTATATCTTGTGAAATTTTCTTAAAAATCACTTTCTCAAAAGGAACAAGAGTATACTGAGCCCTTTTAAAAGATAAAATAATAAAATTTATTCAATAAAAAAGGACAACAACAATTAGATTGTCTAGTTGTAGCCATTGTGTTGATGGTGCTAGAAACCGTCAACGCACAAGGGATCTCCCCGATATGAAGCCCCAATCAGACCTCACACCATTTGGTGTAGGAACCCCATTCAAAATATGGCCTGACTACCATTATCTTAAAGATTTGTCTTGGCTTCAATAGTTAGCATAAGAAAGCAACACACATGTACTTTTGATTGAGAAAGTAAGTAATCTTTGTGAAATGTTCAATTGCAATGTGTATCAAGGTTCTTTCACCGAAAGTGAAGAGAAAGTGAGTCTTTAGAAGAAAAGTAATAGTATTATTCTAATAAGGGCACACACACATCCTTATGAAAGAACCACTCATCATCTAGTGAATTATTTCACATAGACATAACGATCATTAAAACAATTACAATACACATTCAACAAGGTGAGAACCAAAGACAATTAAGTAGCTCAATTTATTTAGCACATAAGAACATAAACACGTACTGAAAAAATCTAAGAATAATCTTACAACATTCATGATATATGAATGAAATTATGTTGGCTCAATGAGCTTCTATCATTAAGAAAAAGTTCCAAGATACATGGTTACAATGAGGCACCACTAGCTCCAATAATGGAGCATTAAGCCACTAATTTCTCCTTAAAAGAACAATATTCTGTCTAATTCCTAGTCAGAGAAGCCGAGGTGAAAAATTTCTATTGAGTAATGAGGCTCCTATTATTACAAGAGAGATTACCTTTCATATTCCCATGTAGTTTGTATTACCCTCATGACTTTTGGACTTCTAATATGACCTTTGGAATTCCATAATACCTTTGGACTTTTCCTAATGAATATTTTTTCATATGTGACTCTTGGACTTCCACATATTTACATTTACAATATTTCCAAAATTACATCATCATTTCCACATCATCATGTGATAATAACAAGGCAAGTCATTGGCATTGATGACTTGGACCCTAGTGACTTGTAACATGAAGTTTTTTGAAAAGTGATGGCATTGCCACTATGTCTTCAATACTTGTAACATTCATTGCATTGTAGTTGCCTTCTACCATTCAAAGGGTCTAGGGAGATTATGGAGTCTTCATGGGTCAATTTGATTGTCACAATCCATCATTCCTTCAATTGTTGCAACATGGTTCCTTTGTGCCTTTTTCTTCAAAATTCCTCCCTAGACAACTTCTCTTGAAAAATATCTTGAACATATTTTTCCATGCTTATTGAGAATAGCTGCAAGTATGGATTACTCATGAAAAACAAACATTATCCCGAAAATCTCCTACTCTATGATGATTTATGCAATGTACTGACTATGGATCAACAATGCGCAAGGGGGAGAGAGGGGCCTTTTGGGTGCATAGAGCACTTGCAAGAGATGGGGGGGGGGGGTAGGGAATTCCCATTGAGACTACACCATGCATATCTATAGAAGAGGAGGAGGCAAGGTGAGCACATGGCATGATTCCAAGAGGAAAGGATACAGTGACTCTTCATTAGGACTGCACCATGTGCCAGGGAGGAAATATAGTGCCAAAGGAGGGCGTAGGGTGCAGTTCCAAGGCATGAGAGGGGCATCACTACCCACTGGAAGTGTACAGTGCACTACACTAAGAGGTAGAGGCAGGACTAGCGTAGGGAGGAAGAGTAAGAAGGAAGGAAAGGGGTCTTGCTTAATAGAATTGCGTAGTGTGTAGGGGAGAGAAATGAGGTTCATAATGGCATAGGGAACATTTCTAGCTGACAAGGAGGGTAATCTCTAGGCTCTAGAAGTGTGAAATGCGCTCTTCCTAGCCCAAAGAGAAGGTTGCAAAGTCAACAAAAATACTAAGTATCGAAGGGTGAAACATGGAAAAACGCAATGAGTTAGGGGTATGATGAATCGTTTTATCTTCTCAACTCGTCACTACAACTCAAGAACTACCCACCATTAAGAAATATACATCAAAATACCAATTTAAAAACATTCTCCAAGTGCAACAAGCAAAGCATGCATAGTTGCTACACATAAGTGTCGTTTTGTGCCTAACATGTGCACTATGACTAAAAAATGTGCTATAGTTACTCTTAATGATCCCATGCCACTTAGGAAGGGGCATGGACACTTGAAGAACAAAAGTGACACTTCACATGATGGAGGGTAGGCTCCAAAATTTAGATATAGAAAAAATTTTGGAGGCTGTTGTAGCAGTGACGACACTTGGCGAAAACACTAACCGTACTTCAAATTATTTGTTTAGGTCTACCTTTCAACAAAGAGTCTAGCCCTTTATGAAGTATTTATTCATCATGAGGGTCACCCTAGCTTCACCACTTACCCAATTTAACATGGGTTTTCCTATTACTTGCTTGGCTTAAACACATTCAAAGACTTGTCAAACCTCAAATATTTCGATTAAGAAAGGGTAATAATGTACTGAGCTTTTCATAATCAGATGTTAAGCACATTCCCCAGTGTTTCTCTACTTCTAGTAAGCCTGTTTAGTATCCCGATGGAGCCACATAAAGGAATCACAAACATCGCTTCACTTCCAGTAGGCCTATTCAGTACCCTAGTGAAGTTGCTTGTTTCACCTCTCTGCATAGGAAACTTTTCTCTTTTTCACCTATTTATTTAGTTAATAATAGAATATGCAAAGGAACTTGCTAACACCAAAAAATCATACAAATATTTGTATAATCCAAAAGACTCCCAAATTCGTCCAACGAAACATACAAGTGAATATTTTCCAGCTGAAGACATTATCAAGTTCAAAAAATTTAATTTTTCCTGAGGTCTTATGTGTCAAATTGGATTGCGCAACTTATCCTCAGGAATAAATTACAATTGCGTGGATTTTTCTTTGAAAGTCACATGGTCAAAGAAAATTTCGACTCAATAATTTCAGGATAGCTTCCCACACTTGGAAGATGATTCCTTGACATGTTCCAGTCAAGGACAATCAAATTTGAGTCACCCTAAAGATACACAACCCTCAAAGGAATCCTCTTGTCCTACTCATAAGTCACTTTCATTCATGAACCAAAAGGGGAAGAGGGGTTCAAAAAATTCTATATTAACAGGCCATTGGAGAGCCAAATAGGAGACAATGTTATGCTGGCAAAATTGTTCTCAAACAATCATGTATCTCATTGTTTAGAAGAAGTAGAGCACTATTATGTTGGCAGAGTTTCTTCTTAGCAGTCCATTATTCTAGTGTGGACAAGATTTCACCATTGAGAGAGCCTTGATACTTCTTGAGAGAGAGGAGAAGCTTGCAAAGAATGTGAAGAAAGGAACCTCCTTTGTTGAGGATTTTTTAGCACCATAGCTCAAAGAATTATCTTCTAGTGTTTAGTATTCATCTATTATATTCATCTTCTACCACCAATAGTCAATAAAGGGAGTCATTTTCCATAATTTTGTTGACTTGATTGATTCATTAAGCATTATTTATGTGTTTATCTCTTTGTTTTAGTTTATAACAACAACCAAACTGTCTGTATTTCTTTGCAGGGAACAATCAACTGCTAATGAGGTGTCTTTTGGTACCCCATTTCTACAAAGAAACTACAAAATTGGTGACTCCACTAGTTTATTTTCTTTACTCTAATAGTTGTTTTTTCAGGACCATCTCTCTACATTATCACCTCATTGGACATTCAACATCTCTCTAGAATTTTTGCAGGACCTGTTGGACTTGTAGTCAACCAAAAATTTTGACTGTTCATTCCTTTTTGTCTACTGTGTGGCTTTCGTTTAGATAGACGTGCAGGCGCGACTTTTATTCAGACACGTGCACAAGCGCATCTGTGCACAGTAAAACTTGTGAAATTTCCAAAGAGCATACAATGGTTGTAATTTCACTTTTCTCAGGTGATTGGGAGTCTTTAGTGAATTTCCTTCACCTCTGCAACTTTTTTCTAGTTAGTTTAGATTACTTAATTTCTTTACTAATCACAATTAGTAGGGTAATTATATTATCTTTGGTTTTTTTTTACATTTTTTACACAGCTTAATTTGTAAAGGAGTAAGTGGCCCATGATCCACAAATCTTGTTACTAAGAAAAGCATACATTTTTCTTCATTTTTGGGACTAGGATTAAGTGTTATTACATAAAGTAAGTAATCTCTGCTTCCCTTGCGTCTTCTAGACAAACCTAGGCTTGCATATGAAAACTTTCTTAAAGCACTTAAGTTTCCATATCCCATTTTGAAAATCACATAGTGTAATAGGAAAAAGAGTAAGTGGCCCATTGTCCACTGATTATTTCTTTTTCATGCAAGGAACAATCAGAACATAGTGTAGCTAGGAGGATATTGAGAAGGATGATCACATATCCACATCTTATCACACTTTGTATGTTCACTTGCCCACTTGCACACAATTACACATCACAAACTAAGCTTCTATAAGCTTTGTATAATCAGGCATCCAGTTTCTGAAGTTTTTTGTACTTAGCTTGTTTTCGCTTATGTTGTGCCTACAAACAACCCCCCTTTTTATTAGTGATAGTAATAACATTAATAAATGGGGACCCCCCAAAAAATTCAAACCTTAACATTTAATCATGCCTTTCTTGTTTTTAGAATAAAATAAGATGTCAAAGTGGAACTTGCTAAAACATGGAAATTTACCTTTTCATACTTTAAGCACATAAAACTTCACAAACGATGAGTTTCTTATAAAAAGCGCCACATGATCAAAAAGTCTAAGAATAACTTTATAACGGAAAGTCATGAATATTAAAGTAAACCTTTAAAAGAATCGCTTTAAGAGGATTATTCTCGCATCGCAAAACAATTACAACGAACTTCCCTTATAAAAGTTACCCCTTGAGAATGCGATCTGCGAAAATGCGAGATCATAAAATCCTATAACCTTATCACATCGCAGTTTCAAACACGCTACGCCACTTCACAAAGCATAAGAAAAAATCACAAAATGTGATAGCATCTCGAAAATCGCATATCACAACAACTCATATAGCGGTGGTTTTAACGAAAACAAGTTTAGCGATATAGCGATCTGCGATATTGCGAAGCAATTTGCAAAATCGATTTTATCGCAATTTGAAGGGCTTAGGGTTCTAGGAGAGTACTTTCTGACTTTCGATGCGAAGTTATGAACATTAAAGTTAAGCGTAACGTTTCATTAGTGATCATTTATTAAAAGAACAATTAGGATAAGTGTAAAGGACCATTTGACGCAAGTTGATATCTTTTGATATGATTTAGAATTAAAGACCCTCCATCACCTTGTTTTCACCCTTCTATTAATTATTTATGTGTTCATTATCATTTTTATCATATTTTGTTCTTTTCTTGCAACTTTCAGGAAGAACACATAGAGCAGAACATACAAAGAAATGGTGAAGAAAGGAAAGGCACATGTTGCTGAAAAGTCAGAAATGACCCCATTGTTCATAGACACTACCTGTAATCGGGATGCAGGGACATCTACGTGGGAAATTATGTATCAATTATTGGAGGAGGAACAACTGAGAATTATGGAAGTAACAGTCACAACAGATGGACGCGGCTTGTCTGATGTGTCCCTAACTGAACTTGCATGCTCATTTCTACACCGCATTGTTGCAAGACCAAAGATACTCCCTTATACCGACATGGTTAAGTGGATTATAGATGACGTGGACATATCTGATAGAGAATTCAAGACAATGAGTCAATAAGTCATGGGATCGTTTACTCCAGACAACCTAAGGTTCATGTACCATTTACTAGAACCCCAGGCTATCTACAATAAACGCTTTGTCGAGAAATTCACCAAGGAGAATGAAGACTTGGTAGAATTCACGAAGCATTGGTCAAAAAATGAGGAGAGACTCAAAAAAGATAAAAATGGTATGTACGCCACTGGTTCTCTTTGTTCCCCTTACTATTTTGTAGCTGCTATGTTATGTAGTCTGTTTGGTAAACCAGACAACAACAAATTTTCATCAGAATGGTTACCACTAATGGATGCGGCTATCAATGCCACAATAATGAAATTGGCCCAAATCCTGTTAGATAATTTAGCCACTGCAATTTTAGAATACAGAAGAAAAAGAAGCATTGCTTTGAGGGTTTACCCTCCATTTTTTATGAACGCCTATGTTATGGACGCTGTTTGTTTTGTTTCCAAATTTCTTGTTATGGGATGGAAGTGGACGGTTCAAAATCCACTTCCCATTCAAATTTATCACAGTCATGTGGGAATCACATTTCGTGCCACATTTCTTCAAAATTTGTCACAAAGTTATACTCCCGATTCATAAAAATATCTACAACAGAGATGCCCCAAGATTTTCACAAGAAGTTGAGGTAGATATTCTCCCCGTAGCGAGATGGTTTGGGGAAGAATTAGTCACGTATATTAGAGTGTTTGGCAGCATTGCTTCACCCCATATGCTATCTTTTTACGTCCTAGACAAACTGATGGCTAGAGAGATAGCCTATCAGACATGCGGCGAGGGGGGGATAAGCAAAATACTGAAAGATTCCAAAAAGGTCATTTGGCCTCGATTTCCTGTAACATGCAGAGCATTTTCATTGCATGACATAGGTCATGCTTTCAAAGAAGTTAATAATGTATTATCTTTACAACTACCCAATTTCCCGAGAAGGCAATATGATTGTAGAAATTTTGAATAATTTAACACATATTCAACAGAGATTATCCTGATCATGTACTATTGCGGAAAACATACACAATACATAAGCTCCTCTACGTTGATCATCAATATAGCAGCATCAATAACAATAAAACATCAAGAGCATTCACACATTAACACAGTATGTATCCCGGGGAAAGCATCTCGCTAAAAACCCAACTATCTGTATATTAATGATTGAGTCATGTAACATTACACAGCATAATACTTCTCACAAGTATCTCCACCTCTGTTACACACAATACAGCTCAGATCTGAATCAATCACTGGCTCAAATCTTCTTCGCTGCTTGCCTGCCTCCGCTGCTCAATACCTGCTCAAGAACTGATGATAATTCCAAGGCAACCACGTATTTCCTTGGCTAAATCACGTGGAGAAAAGCTACAATGTGGGCAAACTCATTGGCATACTCAATCCCTTGATTTGTGCAAGAACTCATGCACAACTATAGTCACAACTGATAGCAATCTGATTCTCTAACACCTGTCCCTGTTGAACTAAACATGCACTGACATGCAACTGAGTTAACTGATGTATTCATAGTTGTATTATGAGTTAATAACTTGTGAATTAATTAATAACTAATTCACCCAACTCATCTCTAGTCTATTTGCCAGTTAGACTAAATACAACCAGTTTAACAAAGCTAAACTGAACACAACTCCATCAACTGCACCTCCAGTCCACTAAACTCAACTCACTTGAGTTCTAACTGAAGTCATGCATGCAAATATTCAACTAACCCATAAGAACCACGTATTTCCTTCATGCAATTGCATGTGCCACATCCGTAGCTCGAACTGAAGTGCTCCAAGAGAATAAGATTAAGTTTATAGTCCAAATATTATTGTGAGATAATAATATTTGACTTTTCTATTTTTGACAGCCAGTCTAAAAATAGACTTGATCACTCACACTGTGATCACTCACACTTCATCAAAAATAGAAGTCCATCTATTTTCTCAACTTGATCAATCATCCATAAACAGCAACCTGCAATCCATAGACATGATCCATATGTCTAAAAATAGACTTGCGCCAAAAATAGCCTGCGGGCCCATTTAGTGAAGGCGACTCTTTTCACTAAGCTCCATCATCTTGTTGCAATCTCAACACTCCCTCTCGACAAGATATGGATTATCAGCAACCCCTATCCTGCCTCGGTGGTACTCGAATTTGCTCCTGGTGAGGGCCTTCGTCAGAATATCAGCATCCTGATCCTCCGTTGGAATGTACGAAAGTAACATGATCCTCCGCTGCACACAATCTCTGATATGATGGTACCTGATG